>KV459491.1:0-86080 GCA_001662645.1 Pseudogymnoascus sp. 03VT05 | reverse complement strand
TTCCCATTTTTAGAGCGACTTACTTAATAGGTATAAAGATATGTTATTTTAGCCTATAAATTATGTCTACAAAGTAAACATCGTCAGATATGTTAATAAATAATAGACTAACTGCTTTAAAACTAAGTAAACAGATTTTAAATGTATATGAAAGGTTAAATATAAGATTTTAAAGATAGTTATTATAATACTGTTGAGATATTGTGTTGTAAAATTCTAGCTTTTTGGTGAGAAATACCGTGCCTCACTCGCTTGTGTGCCTCGTTCGCTTGTGAAATACGTTACATCATAAATTCATAGGTTGTTTTAGTGCTAGTTTATTATACGTTTCTTGCTTAGAGGTTATAAGGGACTTAGCCTCTGATTCCTCCTTAGAGCTTTCGCCTTTAGGCGTGCTATTGCCATTTATTCCCTAGTCTTACTAGCCCTAGAATGTGGCGTTCAACTGTCCTTGCTAAGTGGCGTTAAGTTACTTACTAAACTTCTTGTTGCTGTTACCCTTCCTTAGTTGTCTATAGTCTCTAGCTATATGACTAGGCTTATTATAGTTAAAACAGAGTTTTTCTTTAAACTACCTGTCTTTCTTAGGGTTGTAGGGCTGTCTAGGTTTAAACGTGGCATTAAGTTCCATAGGGTCTAACTAGCAGTTATCCCTTAGATGATTGTCTCTTTAACGTCCTTTGTTCTTCTAGTACTTGTTGTACTTCCTAGGTCCATTGTAGGTTCGCTTCTCTTTCTAAAACTTATACAGTCAATTGTTAATTCAGACTGTGTGCTTAATTAGCAACACTATGTCTATTAGCTGATTTTCTATTTAGGCAAGTTCTATGCAAACATAGCTCTTTAGACTATAACAGTAGTGGCTAAGGAGTGCGTTAGTATCCCATTTGGTTTGGTTTCCATATCTCTAGAATTCTGTAGCGTACGTAAGGGTGCTGCTAGTCTACTTTAGTTAAAGCAGATGGTCTTCAGTAGTCTTAACCTTATTAATGTTGCTAAACATGCAACGGATTTCCTTCTGAAATCCTTTCTAGTCTCTGAACATAGACTGTGTTGTGGCCATGCTTCTACACGTGTTCTTATGTAGGAAGTAGTCCTTAAGGAAGGGCTCAACCTATTATAGGGCTTCCCCCCTAAGGTAGGACGTAGTCTATAAGGCGTAACTGTCTGTGGTAGGGAACTTGTTGTTGTTGAAGTACTAGTACAGTTTGACCTATAGTAGGAACACTTTAAGATCCTTACGGTTGCTAGAGTACGTGTTAGGCAACTTAACGCGTAAGGTTTCCCTAAGTTTGTTAATGGCTAGTACGTTAGGCATCTCTTCATTCTTAGGCTTAGACTTCTAAGACAAAGTTAGCGTAGTAGGGGCTTTCCCCTTTAAGCTGACAACAGACATGTTGCTTTGTGTATGAGCCAGTACCTCATAGAAGTGGTGCTTAAAGTGTAACGCTAGGTCTTAAACGTATAAGACTCATAGAGGTTTCGTTGGTTTAACTTAACAGAGGAGGCAGGGGATTAGACACAACGGCTTTTGTAAAACACGTTACTAGTATTAACAAATACTATATTAAGTTGAGCACGAAGCTCCTATCTAAGAACTAACTATCTACTTATATAGAGGCGTTGTGCTAAAGGGAATAGTTGGAATAGCAAACTCCATTGCTATTCCTGCTATTCCTGCTATTCTATTACGTGCCATAGGGAATAGTTGGAATAGCAGACTCTGTTGCTATTCCTACTATTCCATCACGTAGGGTTAGGGATGCTATTGGTTCCTAAGACCTGTCGTCCTAGGAGCCGTTTAGCCAATCACATCCTATCCTAATCCTAGCTGTAACATTATTACAGGTACTAATCCCTATAGGTGCCTTCTAGAGGAGGCACCTTATTCTACATAAGTGCCTTTCCTAATAGGCACCTCTCTTTCAGCTATAACAAATAGGTGTTATCTTAACTGCTATAGTTATAATGAGCTTAGATAGGCAAGTAAAAGCAAAGAAGGTATAGCCTAGCAATTAGGAATAGGTTATAGTAATCTAAGGCATTAGTTCTTAAGGCTAGATAGTACTACTATACATTATTATTACTAGTAAAAACTACCTTACATCTTAGTATAAGAATAGTAGATTTCTAAGTAATTAGGTAATTACTATTACTAAAAACAGCTAGACTATAAATGAGAGAGGCATAGATTAGATTCAGCATTTTAAGAAGCATATAAAGCCCTAGAGTGTTAGTAGTTATTACCTCTTAGTCCTTAATGGTTATAAGAGCTACTACTTAGACAAGTTTAAGGAGTACTATAAAGAACATAACATTATTATGCTTTATATGCCTACTTACTCTTCCTATATACTCTAGCTACTTAATGTTAACGTACATATATAGCAAGTAATGTAACATAGTAAGTAATGCACTTTTAACTAACCACTTATACTTTATATAAATCAATTTAACTATAATGCCTTAAATTAATAAAAACTACTTAGAATCCTCATCTTTAGACTTATCTAAACTACTTAACAAGTTTGTAAATTATAGCTAGATTGGATAAAACACTTTAATCAGCATACTAAAGCTTGTACGAAGGGTGTTTATCGCCTCTTAGTCCTTAATGGTTACGAAAGCCACCACTCCTCTAACTTTGAGGACTACTGCTAAGAGAACAACATTATTACGCTCTATATGCCTCCTCACTCGTCTCATTTCCTCTAGCCTCTTAATGTTAGATGTTTTGGCCTACTTAAGACCTTGTACGGAAGGTAAATTAAGAAAATGATGTAGATGCAGATTACCCACATTACTAAGGACAACTTCTTCGCTGCATTTTTAGAAGCTTTTAATGCTTCTATAACTGAAAAAAACATATAGGCAGGCTTTAAGGCTACTAGTCTTAGTCCATACGACCCTGAATCAGTACTTACTCACCTGGATCCAAAGCCTACTACGCCATCACTACTAACCTCTCGCTTAGGAACCCTTAACTCCTAGGTTATAAAGACACCTTAGACAGCGTACGAGGTTAATCAGCAGTCTACAACTATTAAAAACAAGATTGCTAAGCACTAAGATAGCTCTCCAACCTATATGTACACTATAATTAATGCCTAAGCTCAAGGTATGTTGAAAATGGCGCACGAGCTAGTGTTACTACAGGCGGAGCTTAAAGACGTACGAGCTGCTAATGAGGTGCTTAGCAAGCGCCGGAGGGCTAAAAAAGCACGTTTACAGCAAGGAGGGTCACTTAGTTTCTAAGAAGCTGAAGACTTAGTAGCTGAGAATGAGGTGGATAAGCAGATTAAGGAGGAAACACATTGTAGTAGTCATTGTACAGAGGTGGCTGAACTGCGCACGCGACGCTGTGGCATATGCAGCAACACTAGCCATAATGCACGAACCTGTCAAGTAGTAGTAGTTACATCTGAAGAAGACGATTCAGAGTAGTTTTAGTTAATTTAATGTGGTTGATGTTCGTACGGCTATTTTATAATGTGTAGGTAGGAAAAACTGGTCCACTCGCTATGGTGGTCCGTTCGCTATGCAAGTACGTTATACATGTACGTTATCTATAATATTATAATATTTACTATATTATAAGGGGAAGACGCCTAAGCTATAAAAATCATCTAAGGACCTACCTACCTCTCCTACTAGAATAACTCCTTTATAGACGTAAAGGAGATTCTTACATATACCCTAGATTATAATGATTTAACAAATCCTTTTAAATAATAGAGTTCTAATATGACTAAAATATAAATGGTAATCTAATCTAGCCTATGGGCTTATAACTAACACACCCCTAACATACTTTAG
Source organism: Pseudogymnoascus sp. 03VT05 (assembly GCA_001662645.1). NCBI lineage: Eukaryota > Fungi > Ascomycota > Leotiomycetes > Thelebolales > Thelebolaceae > Pseudogymnoascus > Pseudogymnoascus sp. 03VT05. The sequence goes on along the minus strand of KV459491.1, from coordinate 82,264 downwards.
GAGAGCGGCCGAAGGGTGGTTCAACTCTACCGTCGAAGCTCCTAGTGGCAAGGCACCTCTCCTACCTATCATAGGAAAATAAAACAACTACAATGCTTCCTTAAACCGGCCAAAGTATGCGGCTGTGCAGCGGCTAGCAAAAATGACTCTATGACTATCACAAAATCAAGGTGCCTTTTGGGTAGAGATCCAATCAGGTTTTCAAACAGTAAAAAGGCGTCGCAAAAGAACTATGGACAATTCTTGGCCGTTTTAATAATCATCCCGTCTTATTCTTTGATATTCAGCTTTCGGCTAAGATATGGGCTATCATCGCCTTCGTAGAATCAACGGGCATCTGGAATTGCGGAAAATTCCGGCTGGTTGAACTAGAGATAAGGTGGGTTAAACAAGGCCCCAAGTAAACTTAAGGTGCGGTTACATTGTTATAGGCCGATGGGTGCTCTAGGTTTTCGTATAATGAAACAGCTGCCTTGCAGCTTTGAGTCCCGTCAAATACTATTCGGCGAAGAAATGCGTTAAACAAATCATAGCATCTTAGCGCCCATCAATCCAGGGCCTTTAGCTCAGTGGTTAAGAATCCCTCGTGGCGCAATGGCTAGCGCGTTCGACTGTTAAATAGTAATTCTACTTGCAATCGAGAGGTTGGTGGTTCGACCCCACCCGAGGGAGTTTCTTTTTTTGCTCCTTTTTTACCTTTTAGTAGGACTGGTTGATGAGGCGATTGAGGGGTGAAATACTTGAGTTTACCTGCTGTGCGGTGGTATTGGGAAATATAGACCTATTCAACCCCTACTTGTGGCTGATCCCATTGGTGCGGTGCAAATTATGACAAAATAAGGTATAAAATCCCGGAATGTCAGATGCTAAATTATGTCCCAATATAGCAAGCGTAGCCGGTACCTGGGTAAGCTGCGGCTTTAAACAACACGTCCAAGATTCCTAAATTCTCTAATTCAGCTCCGTAAGGCTGGTAACTCCCAGAGCTGAGCTTACCAACCTAACGTAACCATTTACTAAGCTTGACGGAGCTCTTTGTAATTGACAGAATGTGAAAATTAAATAAGACGGACGATTGTTATTCCCTATGTAGCACTAGGCTAGGTTGCAACCTATAAACTGAAGATATTACGATATCAAGCCATGATCTATAGCTATATACATGCTGTTTAGCCTTTACCAAAACAAGGCGTCCTACAACGCACAGTTCATGCCCAGAAAATAGAACGCGAAGCGTCTATATGGTACATGCCAAAACCAATACGCAAAGCTGCCCCACGAATTATATAGAGCTATTACTGGGTAATGCACTCATGACTCCAACTTGAACCAGTCTTTCGCGGTCCCAAAACACAAATGACCAAGGTCCACCTTGCAAAACCCTTCTCAGCCTAGACGCCATTATAGGACGTCCATCCTCCTCCGGAGTGTTGTTGTGCCGAACATCTGAGGGTCTCCAAAATTGCGAGTGGCGGAAATAATATTTATACCCAACGCTGGGCGTCTCATACCAGGGCATCTTTGATAGATCGAAATCTTCCTCACCCATGGTAGATATGGCGAAAATAATTTTATCCACTGGATAAAGCATGTGGTGTGGCAGAAAACCCTCTGCGGCGCAAACGTTCATAATGCTCGAGGCTATGGGTCCAGATCCTATTTTGCTTGACTTTGAACATAAGACGCAGTCGATGTTGTCTGCGACGACCGAGTATTGCTGTTCGAGTGTCTTTTGGCGAATTACCTTTGCCAAAAACAGGGGCCCGGCGCAGGCGATAGATTCAAAGAGAAGATAATAGAAATCATCTACATTAATTACAAGTAAGTTATAGGCATACCCCATTTAACATTTGTACTTACCAGATGGTAAGATATATCGGACGTCATTATCCGTGTCTGGAACCAGCTTGTCGATTAATTCCACGGTGCAGGAAATCACGACATGTTCTATCGTATATATCTCCGCTCGCTCCCAGCTTGTGAAAGTCCTGAAGAATAAGTCCCATATTTGTTTTTCAAGAGGATTATCTCCTTCTGGATCTACAAATAGGTTGTCAGTTTGCATACGCGAGGTCGACTCTGCCATGCCGAATAAATTGTAATATATCTGGAGACGATAGATAGCCCTGTGGATGCGCATTCTTTCTTGTGTAGAAATGGTGATGAGCCCGTCCACTTTAGGGAACTTATACCTCCCATTTGTCCTTTCCATGTACTCCAAGACTCGATCTGTGAGGGTCTCGGTATAGTTATGAAACCGAACCATGGTAATCAGGTCGTCGGCATCTGTTTGTGGTGGTCGCCATCGGACAGGGAGCGGAGGGTTCTTCTTATTCAACCATCTGCCCCTCCCTCTGGCGTGGCGGTACCTATCAAGGAAGGCAATCACTTCATCCGGGTGGTCTTGCATGCCATCGGCATAATCAAGTGATAATAACACCGCCAACGCATCGACTTCCGTGCCAGGAATTTGCTGCTTCTCGATCAGTGCCGAGAGGATTTTCTCCTTGAATGATAGATAAGCTCTATGATAGATCAGGGAGGCATCAATGAGACCTCGCAGCGTCGCACTATCCGGAACCGACACCAAAATAAGAACCTGTAGCTCTAGAGGTAGATTCTCTAATGGGGACAAAAACTAGATTTATTAGCGGAACCGTCGCTTTCTAATCCAGTTATCGTACCCAAGGACGATCTGCTGCGCCAGTTCTCTGAGACTGCTCTTCAGTTGAGAGGATCGAGGCCTCAGGGGCAATGATGCCCTGGGATTTGGCGACATTTACTAGCCAGCCAAACAGCTTAGGGATACGTTAAGGTGATACCATATGAGACATGGTCGATCCTTCATGTACCCCGAATTTCAGTTGGTGCAGAGGCTTCTGACTCTGGTATAAAGATACTTGTCGTCTGTCCAACATATATAATTCACGATCAATTTAAGCGAAGCTCAGCCTCAGATTAAAGAGTAAGCCCGGGCCAATGCCAATCTCCTCGTCCTCATTTCGAGTAACCGTGCACTCATGGCTCTGATGTAGATGCCAAGCAAAGCTCACAGCAATCGCACTGGACGTGACGATGAAGATTTATTCCTCGGAGTTTTACTCCCATTACATCCACCACATTAGCCGTTAAATAATACAGTATAACATGTAACCAGTCCCGACACACTTGGTGGAGCCTAGATATACACCTGCCATGCCAACCAACACCAGACCATTTATCCCCCCCTACTCCTCGCCCGGAGCCACAACCTTAACGCTCTTCTTCCTATCCACAGCCCCGCCCGACCCCAACGTCCCCCTAACCTGCTCCACCGCGCGACTAATCCTGATCTCCTTATCATCGCGCCGGACAAGACCACTGATACTAGCCCTCTTCCCCCTCGTCCCCTCCTTAACAAGCTTACTCAGTTCGCTGTCCCGCACAACGGCCTTGCCCACCATCCACTCATCCCGCCACCGGCCCGGTAGACAGGGGTGCAAGCAACCCTCCATCGGACAACACCCATCGCTCGCATCCGAGCCTTCCAGCGTCGGCGGTCCCGAGTGCCACGCCCGCAGACAAACACTATGCCCACCATGTCCGCAGCCCTGACACCACCACCACAACTTCGCGGCCGGTTGCACCTTGACCTCCTTCCCGCCTCCCGGCGGCGTCTCATCGCCACCGAATTCCAACTCTGCCACTTCCGGCTCCTCCTGCTGCCGGCAAACTGTGCACCCATCTAGGTAAGTCCTGCACCGCTCGCAGCGCAGTAGCCGCTTGCCGACTTGAAGATTCTCGTCTTTTCGGAGAGCTCGACGACACGTCTGGCAGAAATACCCAATGTCCATACCCCATTTAGACTGGCCCTGGCCGTAGACAGTCGGGTAAGTGGGATATGATAGCTTGCGCAGTAGCGCCGCCTCGATGAAGAGCATCATGCTCTGTAGGCGATTCTGATACAGACATAAGATTGCAGGTGCTTGTAACTCGTCGATGGTGCCGGGAAGGAGGTGGGGGAGTAAGAGTAGCACCATGACGGCCGCGTTCAGGGAGGAGGTTTGAGTTTCGAAGGTGATGGTGCGTGGGATGAGAAGGTGGGGGTCGATTGCGGCAGGGATAAACGATGGGTCGCTGCGTTGGGGGATGAAATCAATATCAAGGATTTCAGGGGATGAAAGATCGACGCCCTCGAAGGAATCGGCGGCGGAATCGAGGTCTTGCGAGTGAATAGATATAATTTCGTCTTCTGACTCAGTATCTGAGTTTTCGGAGATCTTGCTTTCATCGGTGGAGGGCAAAGACGGATGTTCAATAGGGAAGGGTGTAGGCGTTTGAGACCGGTGGTTACTGTGCCCACTTCTGGGTCGTAAGCTATCATCAGGTATGCTGCTGTCTTGGGAATTAAAGCTCTCCGCATTCTGTCGCTCTGATGCCGGGACGCTGCTCTCCCAACTTGCATATTGCTCGGACGGCTGCAACTCATTCTTATGTTGAAACCGGCGGCCAACTGAGTCGGAGGCAAACGACGACTTCAACTGCGAATCTCCAGACGTGGAAAACATCTGGAAGCTCTCGTTTGAATCATGCCGCAGCATTCCTCCAGGGTGTGCTGTGGAGCCATCGTGAGGAAAGCCGCCGTCCAAACGTAGTGGGGCCTTCCGTGGTGGGACAACAATATTGATGGGAGGCGTGTTCGCAATAGCATCCAAATCGTAAAAGTCGTAGCCAGCTTCATATGCGGATGCATCGGAAGACTTCCTACTGGAGAAATTACTTTGTTCGGCTGGTGAGTGAGCTGCCTCGGGAAGGCTAAATGCTTCCGAGTCGACAGTTGGGAGCGGCTTCTGTGTCGTAATATCTAAAATCAACGAATCTCTCATTGGCCTCGCAAGCGGAGTAGTCATCGTTGATGTACTCTCCTCCTCCGCCATTATACTCCTTGTTATAGAGCTAATATGACCGTCTTTTCGGTTCCTCGGTGACTTTGACCGTGTCCGTTTCGTCGGTGTCTTATCTACACGTATCCGGTGTCGTCCCCAGGTCTGCCTATCCTTCGTCTGTTGCTCTTCAATTGTCGCCTGGCTAGCCTTATTTTTTTCAGCCTCAGCCAGGCGAAGTTCTCGATGGTAGTTCGCTCTTCGAATAAGGAGTAAACTTATAGAATAGGAGAGAACTTTCCAGGTCTGGGATAGACGGTACTGGCCAACTAACTCTGCGGCTCGGGCAAAAGACTCCATAATGGAGGCCATGCGCTCATGGATAGGAGCGCGCTTTGGGCCAGCAGTCTCAGAATCTTGCAGGTCCTTGGCTATCCGTCGCAAATAAGCGCTTGAGAGAAACTTGAATACATCTCGATGCACAGCAGACGGCGCATGGCCAATAGCCATCGTTTGCGATGGCTTGTATGGTCCTGTAACTTTGATAGACTCTTCTAACTTCATCACTGTTGCCATATCTGCAGCAGATGGTGGGGTAGTACTGAGAGGTGTAGCAGATCTTGTATTATTATGGCGTTTATGTTTCTTGCTTGGCTTTGATTTAGGGCCTAAGAAGCTCCCTGCCGTGTCTTCTTCTGAGTCGCTACGGCTGATGCTGAGCTTACCTGAGGGGCTTTGGCTTGTCATTGACAACCTTGCTCTGACCGGCTTTTCACCCGTCCCTAGATTAACATATCGTGAGCGGCCTCGCCGCTCTTCCAATAGCATCAGCACTTCGCCTGATGGAGAGAAATCAAACGTTGACAAGCTTCGGCGGTCAATAACTTTGGGCGCGAATGCAATGTCACTCTGCCTGAAATCTCCTTCTCTAGTCACCGTCCACAAAATATCTGTATGCTGCCACTTCAAGGCTGTGGGAGATGTTTCAAAGCTGGATATTTCTTTAAATGGTAGTCCTGGGCGAGCAATGTCCCATATTTGTACTGTGGACTTTTGGGTCTTTAAGGAATTTACATCGTCGTAGACGACCGCAACTTGGGCAGCTCGTTGAGCCTGCGCAGTGGATGACCATGACGGGGGCCTCCAGGACACAATGGACACTGGTGCCGGAGTCGCAAATGAATGTTTGGGCTTTTGCCTCTTCTCGGCATTTCTCGATAGATCCCATATGTAGCATTGCTGATCCAGTCCACCACTGACTATGTGTTCGCCATCGGTGTGCCAGGAAAGCGTCATGCAAGCGCCATCATGCGCATTGATCTTTAGAAGAGGCGCCTTCTGGTTGCGTGTGTCCCAATGTTGTATTGTCCCCGACACCGTTGCGCATGCGAATTCGAACCCTCGCGTTGGGTTCCACTGTACATCCCGTACTGGGTCTGCATTGGATTTGAATACAGCTCTGCTGATAAATGTCAAATTGCTGCGCCCTGCTGGAGCTTTTATATCGAAAAACCTGACGGTGCCATCCTGACTAGCAGAGAGCATCAGATGCGCTCTGAACGGGTTTATCGCCAGCTTATGGACTTGGCGCTGGTGCTCTTTTATGCGGCCAACTTCGAAGCCGCTGCCTATGCGATTGAGATCGTATATTGTGATCCTTCCATTCGCCGATGCCGTCACTATGGAGCTATCAATCTCGCCATGGCCCCAGCGCACGGCTCCAATCTTCAGCTGGTCGCTCAGTCCATCGCCAGGGATTGTTATCGCTGCGCGCAGATCCGTCTGCTCCTCGATTTTCGGGCCCTCGATCTTTAGGGTCTTAAAGACCTTGTCTCCCGCTATTACGGCATAATTGCCAGTCGGAGAGATGTCGACGCAGGTAAGCGGCGACCCGGTAGAATGGGTGGCATCCTGGGAGAAGGTGGGCCTCTGTAATTCTCTGGTGGTACGCGCATCATATGTGATGGTCGGATCGGAGATGTGGTCATTCGTAGGCTGACCAAGGAGCCTCTTGATGATCTTCCCCTGGACCATTGTTGCGCAACATGTCTAACCTCTCACGGAGGCATTTCTGGTGCGATCAGAGCGCGGTCGAAAACTCGGAATATGTCGTCTCAGGCGCTGTTGTGCGAAGTCGCCCTTGTGCAGTTCCCATGAGCATATTCGCCGATACCCAGGCTGTCTTGAGTATACTGAGAGCTATGAACGACAAACTACGTACTGTGCATCCCGCGATGTTGATGTTGCCTCACCCGGCGGGAAGGCTGAGAAGGCTAGCCAATCACAAGGCTGATATTACACCTGAGACTCACGGACCATATTACCTACATGACAGCCTTGTCAAATGCGATTGATTGGGAACATTTGTCAGCCAATGAACGGACAGGACGAAAAAGGGCCGTCACCCTCTCGAAACAAGACCTATGTGTTTCGAGTTTCAACATTCTGCACGAATCGAATTGTTACCACTCAACGAAACTCGCTATGGGCGTCACTTTGTCTCGGGATAGGAATCTGATAGGTATATTATGGACAACTTGTCACCCTTGGCGGCCCTGACTGGCTCAAACGGGGTCGGCGAGTCTCCGCGTTGCCTGTTCTTACTCCTGAACTGACTGTTCCTGGCGGCTTCATTCGCATCATGGGCTCCATTGGGTCTCCAGTGACGATTGGCAGTGGTTGAAAGGGAGAGGCCCCTCTTCCCCAAGGAACGATAAGTATGAATCTACCCGCATTCTTATTCAGAGCTGGAGAAGGTCTCTATATGTAGGCCTATATGTTTCCTACTTCCCCGCGTCTCATAAACCAATCTCTTTCCCATCTCTCTCGTTGCGTTTCTCAGCCCCAGCACACAGTTACACATTCACACAAAATCAACCTGTGGATATTACGAAGTAATTCGTAATTCTCTATTTTCTCTATCCTCAACCGGCTGCTATTCTCTCCGCCGCAAAGCCAAGTGTCGCGACAAATACCGCGCGTTACGTGTCGAGTTCGAGAGCTCGTTGTCACATCTCAGTCAACAAATCGCATACACCAACTCAGACATCTCCGTCAGAGACAGACGGCATTCTAGCTTTTAGCACGGGGAATCTTACGGATTAGTACTACTGGTGCGGTTTTTCGCAAGAACGCACCGGTTCAACGGCGGCAGGGGCTCATTCCTGACTTCAACTGTCTCATAAATTGTGAGCCAGAAGGCACCCTCAAACATCAACTGTCTCACGATACTATAACGACTAACAACCCCTGCGACGAACACCACCATCATCATCCCATCTGGTAACGCCCGCTAAAATCAAGCTTGTCAGCAAGCGACCTGTGCTCGCCGTCGGGACCAAGTTCATTGCCCTTTACTATCTTTCCTCTTGGCCTCACTTCACTTCTCACGGCGCTGTTGATCAGCGCGGGGCGCAACATGATTTCTCCTTTCTCCTCCACCGGCATCTCTCTTCTTTTCCTCGCCGCAACTACCCAGGCCGCGTCTTCTGTATCTCTGGGGGGCAATTTTCAAGCACTACCATTCGGAATCACTGGCGAATGTCGGACGGTATACAACCGCCCGATCGAGGGTTGCAGCGCACGAGATTTTCAGGCCGGCGGCGCATGTTCTGTAGGATGCGTTGCATCGCTCGAGAGCATATCCAACACCCTTAACACCGTCTGTCCCGGTGTCATAGTTGACAGTCGCACGCTTCTTGGCCGTATCTTCCAGAACATGCTCATCGCATCCGTCTGTAACGGAGTCGAGATACCATCACAGTCAACGGCACCAACTGAAGTTGCTACAAAGCCGACGGATACATCTACGCCAGTAACGACATCGCAAGAACCTCCGCAAAGTACAACTGCCGAGGCTCCAACCACTACTACCTCTGAGGCGCCAAAGTCCTCAGTTCTTGGCATTGGCGATCCCGATCCAACATCAAAGTCAACAACAGAGTCAACACCAGACTCGACACCAGAGCCAACACCAGAGTCAACATCCTCCGAGATACAGGCGCCGCAGACTACAAATTCGAGTAAACAGGACGAGCCTACCGGTCGATCGAGAGAGCAACAACAGATTGACGCTAATCGGTTCTCAGGTGGAGGGAGCCCATTCGATAACATATTTGCGGATGGTGGAGCAGTACATCCGCGAAGCGGTCTGATGATGAGCCTGGCCGGAGCGATATTGGCTGCAATAATACTGGTTTGATAAGCTCAGTGTTCTTATTTGGAGTTTTAAGGTTCTTTGGGCGTTCTTGGGTCGGAGTTGGAAATACAATCTACTGTATAATAACAGAAGCCGAGGTCTAATCGCGGTGGATCAGCTTATGGTGGTCGATGGATCTGGCGAGGATGGGAAGCACTGAGGGGTACCCTGGGGTATGAAAACAGTCCCTGGCATGTTACGAGTATATGATGATGAGAGGATTCGTGGAACAGATCGCAGTGGACAGGGAGAGACGTGTAAATAGCTGGATTTGTCAAGTAGCTGTGTTCGGATATTGAAACTCAAATAATACACGCTACAACGCTGCGCAATTCCCGGATTTGGAGGCTAGACTCAGTATTTCAAATTATCCGATACAGCGGCTCTTTGCGAGACCGCGTTCGAGAATTCGATGGATAATTTCATCAAAGCTGGTATGTCAGCACAATGGAAAATGCGTCACGTGCCAAAGGCCGAGACGCTCGGAAAGTACCCGCCGGTTTCGCGACTGTTTGTTTCCACATAGATAGAGTAGCCCAGATAATTTATTATAAACCAGCCTTACCCATACTTTCTATAAGTTACCCGCCAACGCGCTCTACTTTTACTCCTCGTCAATCACTAAGTGACCTCACTAATTAACCCGATAACCCCCACCAAAACCTTTCCTCCCCCCCACCACCACCACCCACCTCGCGATCTCAACACATCGCCGAACCCCGCCCCAAAACCCTCACTCACGAAAATCAGCCAAACTGTTTTCCTCCGCCTTCCGCCGCTCCGCCAATCTCCTCAGAAGTAGCTCGGGACTCCCACTCGTCGCCGCAGCCTCCCTCACGAAACAGAAGTCCACCGCGCCCGCGCCCGTCTTCGCTCGCTCGCGCACGATGCACAGCAAGGTCGTCATCATCGGCTCCGGCCCCGCCGCCCACACGGCGGCCATCTACCTCGCGCGCGCGGAGCTCAAGCCCGTGTTATACGAGGGTATGATGGCTAATGGTATTGCGGCTGGAGGCCAGCTCACCACCACTACCGATGTCGAGAACTTCCCCGGTTTCCCTAATGGTATTGGCGGCATGGCGTTGATGGTTCGTAGTCCCCTACCCCTCGTTGTACCAAGCTGTGCGCGAAGGATATAAGCTAACATATCGATCGCAGGAGGACATGCGCAAGCAATCTGAGCGCTTCGGCACAGAAGTCGTCTCCGAAACAGTCGCCAAAGTCGACCTCTCTTCGCGCCCATTCAAATACTGGCTCGAATACGCGGAGGATGCCGAGCCCCATACCGCTGACGCCCTGATTATCGCTACCGGTGCGTCAGCGCGCCGTCTCGACCTCCCCGGAGAGGAGAAATACTGGCAGAACGGTATTTCGGCATGCGCAGTGTGCGACGGTGCCGTGCCCATCTTCCGCAACAAGCCCCTGGTCGTGATTGGCGGTGGAGATTCGGCTGCTGAGGAGGCGCTCTTCCTGACCAAGTACGGTAGCCATGTTACCGTGCTGGTTCGCAAGGACCACCTGCGTGCGAGCAAGACGATGGCGAAGAGGTTGTTGTCGAACAAGAAGGTTACTGTGCGCTTTAACAGCGTTGGTGGCGAGGTGACTGGTGATGACCGCGGACTGATGTCGCATATGATTGTGAAGAACGTTGTGACTGGCGAGGAGGAGAATATGGAGGCGAACGGACTGTTCTACGCCGTTGGCCACGACCCAGCGACTGCCCTTATCAAGGGACAGCTCGAGACGGATGCGGAGGGATACCTAGTGACCAAGCCAGGAACGAGTTATACCAACAAGGTCGGCGTTTTTGCGGCTGGTGACGTGCAGGATAAGCGCTACAGACAGGCCATTACGAGCGCGGGAAGCGGATGCATCGCGGCGCTGGAGGCGGAGAAGTACATCAGTGAGCTCGAGGATGGAGAGCACCTGCAGCTGGAGGAAGAGGAGAAGGGCGCGAAGAAGGGTGTGACCGATGCGGCGCCAGAGTACAGGCCGAACCCGCTGTTGTAGATGGCGGTGGACGAGATGGATATTGACTAGATACAACAACATAGACTACGCTGACTTATTTGGCAGCAGCGATAAAAATGTACATGATTTTAGATCCTACCATGGTTTCTTATTCCAACGTGTGTGCCTATGGGCTTAAATTAGAAGTTTTATCAAATAGTTGTCCACTATATATGCGCCTCTATATGGCGTGATCCAGACCATACCCGATCTTCACATCACATCCCCGGCCTCCCCGCACCCGGCTCCCGCATCAAAAACAGCGTCGTCTCCAGCATGCCCTCCCCCACCTTAAACTCTGCCAAATAAAACCTCAGACGCTCATCGCACTCCACCCACCCGAACTTGCGGTACAATCTCGCCCCCTCGGGAGTCGCCTCGACAAATACTCTCCGCCCCTCCTCATCCGCCAGCTTCAGCACAGACGCCAGCATCGCCTGTCCGATCCCCAGACGCTGGTATGCTGGTAACACGGCGAGGAGGTTCATTTCTGCTTCGAGCGTTAGCATATTCCCCTCCCCCCCAATAAAACAATCCCTAGAACCAAAGGTGAATAAAGACGCACGGTACATATCCTCCCACTCCATCCACCTCTCGCGCTTCTCAAGCGACCTCGCAAAGAACGCCCCTAGAAGCGCCATATTGACGCCCTCTGGAAACCCGACCTTGGCCAGCGCTGCGGGCGGCGGGGTCGGGGTGTGCGGGAAGACCCATTTTGCGACCGCGACGATCTCGCTGGGTCTATTTTAGCCACTTGGTATCATTGGGAACTGGGAGGGTGGAGTGATGCGGTATAGTACCCAGTAGCTGCGTCAACGGCTTTGTAGACGTGCCGGCCGGGACGCGGCCAGTCGAGTTCCCATCTTTTGATGTTGGAGGCGATGATGGCGGCGGGAGAGGCGGTGCCGTAGGTGGCGTGGAGCATGGGGTCGGTGGCGTAGGCGTCATAGCAGATGGTGCAGAATGAGGGGATTTCGGCGGGAGTTGCTTCGCTGAGGATGAGGGTGTGGGATGGAGTTGTGATGGTGAGAGGGGGGATGAAGGGGGAGTGTGCCATTGTTGCTGTGCGCAGGGTATATTGCTGTTTTTACTCCTGATGATTGTGTGCATTCAGGCGTGCGGGCAAGGCCGATTCTTATATTCGAGGCGTAAGCTTATGATGAAGCATCTTATTGGTGACAGACGACTCGTTATAGTCCGGAGGCCCGGACGACATTCCCAAATCCCGGGACGGACAACTAGCTGTAGGAGCTCACGCTATGTCTCAATGCCGAAGGAATACCGTTTCTACCTTCCTTAATGGGGTGCGAGGATGATTTCATCGGTGTTTGGCCCATTGTGATAGTAGGTCTTACATGGTGGGGTAAGCCGGATCGACCCGCGATCTTTATCATGTAGCACCAGGAACACATAGCTGACCCCAGGATGGGGCTGTTGAAAGGCTCGCGGTCGTCAGATCGTCATGTTCGATTATTTTACAGTTAGATAAGGAAGTGAGTTCGCTCGCAGCAAAAAGATACCCACGTTTATATAGTAAATTATATTTGAAAATAACGTACATGTATAACGTATTTCACGGGCGAAGCGATCACACGGGCGAAGCGATCACTAACAACACCAAAACGCAACTATTACTACTACTACACTACCACCACCCTACATAATGACCCTATTCAATTGCAATTGATTCCTAGCGCCTCTCGCACGTACGAGCATTATGCCCCATATTACCACATGTGCCACATCGCCGCTGCCGGCCTGTAGAACCCACCTGCCGAGTAGTCTCACTTGCCACCTCTGTATAGAGCTAAGTATCAACCTTAGCACTCTAAAGGATATCCTCTCCCTCTCGTACGGAGAGACTACCCCCTTGCATTATACGCCTCTTGCGCTTCCTTTCCCTCCTCTTTTTCTATTCATTTGCAGCTTGTAGAGCCTTAACTTCTGCCTTAAGTAGAACAGCAGAATGCATCATCATTTCCGCCCCTTTAACAAGGCAGCTAACAGCATCATTAATTAAGGTAGGAGAGCTGTTCTAATGTTGTATAATGCAGTTCTTAATGTGCTCTGTTTAAAAGTTAAGCTCCCTTATAGTTTGTAGAGTCTTTAAAGTCTAACTGTTACTCTTAACTATAGGAGGAGTTAGAGTTCTTAAGCGTAGATTTAAGTAAGAGAGGATACTCTATAGCTCATACAGAACTAGTCCTATAGCTTAGAATCTACTTTTAATGTTCTGCTCTGTAAATGTAGCTTTAAATGCTTCTTTAAATGCAGAGAGGAACTTAAGCTTTATAATATGATTTAGCCAGTTCTATACGAAGGTTTTAATCTGCTTTCTATACAAAAGCTTTAGTAACGTAAAGCAGCTTACATTAAGAGGCTAAAGAATGTGTAATAAGTGTGGTAGCATATAGAGGGTAATTATCTTCTGTTCTATGTAGTAGTGTTGAAATTGAGTAGAGATGTAGCTCTTATGTCTGTTGAGAATAAGAAGGCGATAGGTTCTAACCATATAAGCATTTGTATGTTAATTAAAGCATTAAATCCACTTGTACCTAATTGAATTTAAAGTCCACCCATTCTTACTAAGCGTAATCACCTAATCGTCTAGTAATCCTAAGTCTTCGTACTAAGCTAAGAGGTGATTCTACACCTTGAAAATGATGAATGGCAGGAGTGCCTATCTATACGAATTAACACCTTAAATAATCAACACCCACTCTCTATTCTAGGCTGTATAGTCTTCAGATGACTCTTTGCTTCTAAGCTTGTAACCACCTTAGCAGTAGCAATAACTCCCATTATAAAACCTACTTCATTAAAGTTGTAGATATCCTACTCTAAGATTCTGTATTTCGCAACTGTGTTTCGTATGAGGGAGAACCACCCTTTAATTAACTTAGGATCTTCACATTTTACTCTTTTGTAATTATACTTCTAACTAAACTTTGCTTTAAGTTCTATACAACGCTTAATGAAGGTAGTAGTCCAGTTTATCCTAATAGGGCTCGCGCCTCGTTTAGAGAGTAGAAGGTCTACCATTTCTTGTACGCCTTGCAGCTAGGGCAGAAATCTACGTGAATCTAGGTTGAGGATGTACTGAACAAGAGCTGACTCTTCGTATAGAGTCAACTTACGTAAGTTAGGGGTAGAGTCGCATTATGGAGCTTTTCCATTTAACTAGTTATAGAGAGTTGTATATAGAACATCATACGACATTGCGCTTGCTTAAATACTTCGAAATTGGCCTTGTTTAATTGCATTAATAGCTAATAGTATTTAACCCTCTTAATTAGAGGATTAGGCTTGTGTTAGTTGTGGCATGTTTACATTTGTTAAGTTGACGCGTTTTGGTGTTGTTAGTGATCGCTTCACCTATGTGATCGCTTCACCTGTGAAATACGTTAGCGAACTGGCTAAACAAGCGAACTGGCTAAAATTATCTACCCCTATAACAAAAATTATGATAAATCCACTATAACACTAGAAATCAATTGAAACTACTTAGAGTCCTCTTCCTTAGATGTGTCTATTACAATCTGACAAGTGTGCACATTGTGTCTAGTCTCTCCACACTTCCCACAGTAGCGTGCACACGTTTTTTCCCTTAGCTTACAACCACTGCTCGCCCTTATTTCCTGCTCTACTTGCTGCACAACATCCCTCTCGTCCTATAGACCCTACGCATCCTGTTGACTAAGTGATCCTCCTTGCTATAGACGTGTTTTTTTAGCCCTCTGGCGCTTGCTTAGTACTTCATTTACCTGTCGTAGGTGTTAGTTCTCTACTTTTAGTAGCGTAAATTAATGCATTATTTATAATGCACCCTTTGTAAACTAATTAACAGCTATATAGATTAAGGTTAGAGAGCTATTTTAATAACGCGCAATTTGATTTTTAATAAAGGTAGACTGTAATGAGGCTTTAATTAGGTTATTTAGTGTCTAGGAAACCTAAGGTTAAGTAGTACCTAGGCAGGAGGTTAGAGGTGTTAGTGTCTTTAACTTAAGATTAAGTGTAGAGATTACTCTATTTAGGTTGAATAGAAGTAGTCTAGCACCTTAGAAGCCTCCTTAAATGTTGCTTTCTGTTATTACAATGTTAAATGCAGCATAGAAGGTAGGAAAGAAGTCGTCCTTAGTAATGTAAGAAATATAAGCTTATATTATATCTTTAATTTGCTAACTGTAAGCCTTCTTTAATAGACTAAAACAGCTAACGTTAAGTAGCTAGAGTATATAGGAAGAGTAAGTAGGCATATAAAGCGTAATAATGTTGTGTTCCTTATAGTATTCCTTAAACTCATCTAAGTGGTAGCTCTTATGACCATTAAGGACTAAGAGGCGATAACCACTAACACTCTAGGTCTTTGTATGCTTCTTAAAATGCTAAATCTAATCTATGCCTCTCTTGTTTATAGTCTAGCTATTTTCTATAACAGCAATTACCTAATTGCTTAGAAACCTACTGTTCTCATACTAAGATGCAAGGTGGTTTTTGCCTACAACAATAACAAATGGCGGCACTACCTAACCTTAAGAACTAACACCTTAGATTACTATAACCCATTCCTAATTGCTAGGCTGTACCTTCTTTGCTTTTGTACGCCTGTCTAAGCTTATTATAACTACAGTAGTTAAGATAACACCCATTATAAACCTAGTCTTATTAAAGTTGTAGATATCTGCTTCATTAATGCTATATTTTGTAATTATGTTGCATAGAAGCTTAAACTAATAACGGATGACTTCTAGGTCCTTACACTTAGCCCTCTAGTAGTCGTATTTGCGCTAGAAGCGTGTCTGGAGCTCTATATGCTGCTTAATAAAGTTTAAAGCCTAACGCGACCTAATGCATAGCGCGTTGCGTGTTATAAGTAGCTGATTTACCATATCTTTAATAATAGACAACTAAGGAGGAAATCCTTTTGTAGCTAGGTTGAGTATGTATTAAATAAGGACTAATTCCTCTAGGTTTGTCAATTTCTGTGAGTTAGCTTAGATATCGCGTCGTGAAGGTATGCCTAGTAATTAACGACCTAGCTTACAGTGGTCTATAGAAAAGGTCCTAGCTACAGCTCAAAGGCGTAACTTTGGGTCGCTTTATAGAGCTTGCATAGCTAGCAGTAATTGCCTTTCATCATTTTTTGGCAGCATGTTTTGTTGTGGAGGAATTTGACATTTAGTTGGGGGTTATTGTCACTGCATTATTTTGGCCGGTTCGCTTGTTTGGCCGGTTCGCTATACATGTCCGTTAAATGATATAATTTTTGTTATATAATTCCCACGATGCCCTCACGTTTCTAGACACCACCAGGACTAGAGTATCTGTCCATTGCTCTCTCTATTAGAAGCATTGTAGTTGTTTTTGATTTTTGATATCCATGATGTCAAAAGATTTATTTTAAGGTCACGCCGAGGATCGAACTCGGAACCTTTTCGGATATCATATTTAATGATACTTTGTGAGCGAAACGTCATAACCATTAGACCACGCGACCTATTTATATCCCTCTTATTGCCATAACCTCAGCCTCAGTAGTGGGCTACTGCCCTTCGAATGAGTGTTGCTGTATAGATTTGCGCAGAGCAATCACCTTTTTCTCCAGACCCTTTCATATCTCTCGATTTGAGCGCCAGCTCTGATCTTGTTGCTTTAACTTCCACATTTGCTCTTTGATCATCTATTTATGTCGGTGTTCATATTTCTAAAACTCGTAGCAATAAGAGTGGCCATTAAATCTGTGTACGATGCAACAGAAAGGCTGTATGATTCACCCCTCAGCCGGGATCTTTCCCCGGTGGCTCTCTACCGTAGCCAATATTCCCATCTCCGTTTCAACCGAGCCATCATCAACAGAATGGATCTTGCTCAAAGAGGACCACTGTCCCAAGCTGCCGTCACTTCCTTGACAAAATTGTATCACCAGTGATGGCCATTTCATCCAAACTCCCCATCCACGCGAATTCACGAACGCCGCTATATTCTTAATCATATACTCCGGCCGATCTCGCAGCCACCACCACCCGTTCTTCCAATTCGATAAAACAAATGCCACAAGCGCATAATAATGAGCCATGATAACCAAGGCCTTCGGGTCATAAGAGTTAACTAGCACGACGAACTCTGGCGGAAGAAATGCAAGCCAGTGAATAAAGTAGAGTAGTAGTGCGTTTGGTGGTGCTTCACCAAACGGTGGCCGCGATATGACTGCGTCGAGAACGGGCCCCAGACTCTTAATAACCCCCATATAAAACTTCGTATTGGGATCAGGAATGCCATAGTGCAGGGCATGACTCTCGATCATTTGGACGAGACCGCGAGCCGGACCGGAGTCTGGCATGGCAGCACGTACGAGTCTGGGCAGGCAAATTGGCTGAAAAATGCTAAAGGGTGCCTGGTTTGGATGGAACCGAATGATGTCAAATAGTCCGCTGCAGTGTTGGAGCAAAGCATCGACGCCGGGGTTCTCTGGATCGAAGACTGGGTTGCTGCATGCCTGCATCATGAAGAGGAAGGTGGTGGCTACAACGGCTTCAAAGTTGTTCGCCACGTATGTGGGACTGCTGAGCGCATTCCGAAAGGAGCGAAGGGAATGGTGGAGGTGTTCGGTAGATAGTGGGCTGTAATCCTGGTGGGTCTCTGGGTTGAGACGTTGAAGATGTGAGGCACCTGTCATGAGGACAGCGTGCATGAGGAAATCATTCTGTTATTAATGTTAGCTGTAATCTTGTGCTAGAATACAGAATTTCATACAGTGAATGCGAGCTGTATGCCCTCTTGGGTCCAAATCCGCTGGCTGCCGATAATGTCTCCGGCAGTTACAACGGCAAAATGAGACAAGGCTTGGACATCCCGTCCACTGTATCCTTCTCCAGCTAGTGCAGGAACGCCGCGAGATACATAGGATGTTTCCTGTCGTCTACTGACTGTTGTAGCTTCCGAAGAATCGCTCTCGGCGGTTGAGGGAGTACCACGTTTTGATTTCTCAGAAGTCTTGTTGCTCGATTCATCCGAAAGATCACGCGTGTTAAACGTAAGAATATTCCGCTGCCATTCTTTTGAAGGATCCCTTTCGCCGTAAGTACATATCCGCGAGTATTTGATGCATTTTAAACACTGGGGGCGTGATTCATCGCACTAAACGCCACCACTTAGCTATATGCATAAACTTTGATGGAACGCAGCGCTAGTATGATAACCTTGCTGTGGATTCTGGCGGCTGGTTGTAATTACCTTTGTATGTTTTTTCAAACAAGCCGAACACCCCCGTTGAGACTTCCCAAGTGATTTCCGAACCCGCGTCTCTTTCCTTGAGTTAGCAGCTTTGCCGCTGGAGGACATCGTGGCGGCGAATGGTGGCCGGCTTTTATTCGGATATTACCAGTGACAGACAAGAAGTTGGTATGTTACTACTTTAAGACTGGATTCACCATCCGGTATATCTATCAAATGGGAGCCTGGCCATTCGTAAGCTTGCGTAACATCGAGGACGTTGACCCTGTGCGTTAATCCCAGAGAAAAGGAAACTCCGGTATATGTGACGTTGGACCACAATTGAAGCTTGTCGTTATTTTGGCTCAGAGTCTCGGTCTAGTACTGAAGGAGAGCCATTACGCGCGTCTAGTGCATAGTCGGGATGATGTTGATTCTTAATATTTCTTGGCGACAGAAGGCTGTGTTGAGGTGATGTGGATCATCTTTCCCCAGCGGAGCAACTTACTTAGACC
The DNA here is from genome assembly GCA_001662645.1 of Pseudogymnoascus sp. 03VT05. Lineage (NCBI taxonomy): Eukaryota > Fungi > Ascomycota > Leotiomycetes > Thelebolales > Thelebolaceae > Pseudogymnoascus > Pseudogymnoascus sp. 03VT05. Next base: position 63,464 of record KV459491.1, on the reverse strand, counting down.
CTTCGTGGCTTAGCTGAAATCCTTCAATTCGTTGGATTCTTCGGCGCTTACCTGCCGATCTTCGTTGACAGAATGGTAACTTTCCTAATCAGGCCTAGCACACCAACTCTGTCCACCTCAGCCTTATAACCAACCAAACCATATAACGCCTTGGCTTCTACATGGAAATTATGACTGGTAAGTTACTTGATTAACGATAGGTCTTACTGCTCCGCCATCGTAATAACGCAGTTCGCATGCGTTTTAAGAATCATTATGCGACAGTTTAATGACGAAGGCGGTCAATATGAGATTAGAGGCATGACTGGAGCCAAAGTCCAAGATTATACGGACTGGGCTTCAAATTGGAAGGCCTCCAATACATATAAAGGTAAAGGAAATTCCCATTCTTTTTCTAGTCGCAATAATCAGTTGCTCAATTGGTTGCCATTGCCCTTTCTTGAACCACGGAGGTCTGCTTTCATAGTTACATCTGTCATCATGGTTACTTCTACTTTCCTGATATTGTCCTCCATTGCCCTGGGAATCAGTGGCACTGCGGTTGATCTACATCAACATTCGCCAGCAAACCCTTTCGCCCTTGGATTTTTTGGAACTCCGGAAATAAGAGACTCGATCAATCTGAAGGTTAAGGGAAAGGTAAGCTTCAATCATTTTATTTTTGTGAGAGCATACCAAAGAACATACTAACATCTATTAGATTTCTCGCTGGGTCTCGTATGTTCTGCACAAATCTTAAAATTGAGCTTATAGCTTACAAACCACAGAGGATCGCTGTATCGCGGTGCTGCAGCCACATGGGATAATGGGAACTACACGACAGAACATTGGTTTGATGGATTCAGTCGAAACCATCGTTTTGAGGTATCAGATGGCAAAGTCAGCTATCATAGCCGCAATGCATCTGACGAACTTCAAGACTGTAAGTCGGTTCTAAAATTCTAAGAGCTCCGAACCTAACTTGTTCAGTTGTCAGAGAAACGGGACTCTTTCCCGGCGGATCTTTCGGGGGCGATCCATGCAAAGTTATCTTTGGTGCCTTTCAGAGTACGTGGTGCTTTTACACTCTTGAAGCTATATCATAGTCTAACTTGAAACTATAGCTACTTACCGCGATGGGGTTAACCCTATCGGCGATGCCAGCACTGATAGTGTCACGGTATCATTCATTGCAGATTTCCCAGGTCTGGATAGAAACGTGTCAGGGACTGAACACGGGCCGTTTGTGACACTGGTTGAGACCACAGATGGAAAGTAAGTATTACTTTTGGGCTTTTGGAGTATTCCAATGTTAACCCCTCGGTAGTACTATCCAACAACTAGATCCCGTCTCTCTCGAGCCAATTGAACTGTTTACTTATCAAACAACGAACAGCAACATCACAGGCGATAAAACCTGTGCACATCCTGCTCAGTATGTACCAACTCGTATCTTGGCGTCACCTAACAAACAGCCCTTTTAGTGGCAAGTCTGGCGAGCTTTGCAACTACATTTTGAATACCGAAGTGACGCCTCCCGAGTATAACGTGTTCGAAATCAATTCTTCGGGGAAGGGCAACATCTTGGCAACTATCACCGATGCTCCTGCGGCATATATCCACTCCATGTTCAGCACTGCAAACTATGTCATTCTCATTGTCTGGCAATCCGACTTTGGAAAGGAGACTTCAAAGCCTTACTACAATGTCTTAGATAACATCAAAGATTGGGACCCAGAAAGGAAAACATTGTTTTGTGAGTCAACATTAGCGATCATATTCTAACTTCTAGCTAATGTTATTCCAGACGTTATCGACAAGGTCGAAGGTGGAGTAGTAGCAAAATACACCTCAGAAACATTTTTTGCATTCCACGAGGTAAATTGCACTCATTACCTGCAATCGCGAAGACAGTCTCTCACTAAATACAGATCAACTCGTTTGAGGATAGCGATGGGTCTATCGTTATTGACCTTCCTGCCATGAAGACCAACGCGTTTCTCGAAGCCGCTCGGCTCAAGAATCTTCGTACATACGTTGGTCACCACAACGCTACTGCTCCTCATGACCTTCCAGGTACCTTCCGTCGTTTCAGGCTTCAAGACTACGCACATGGGATTCTGGCAAACGGCACATTGATCACCCGCCCAGCTGTTACCGACTTTGAATTGGACTTCAAGTCAGGGAATATCGAGCTACCTCGCCTCAACCAAGCGTACCATGGGAAACCATACCGTTATGCGTGAGTGAAATCATTTATTTTGATTTTAGGGCCATTGCTAACCTTGACTTCTTTTAGTTACGGGATACACATCAAGGAGCGAGGATTCTTCACGGACTCCCTTATAAAGGTTGATACACACACAAGACGGACAACTATCTGGAAGCCCCGCACACCCCATCTGCCCTCCGAGCCAGTCTTCGTTGCCAACCCAAAAGGCACATGCGAAGACGACGGTGTGCTCTTGACTATGGCGCTTGACGCCAATCGCAAGCAGAGTGTTCTGGCAGTGATTGACGCAAAGAGCATGAAGGAGATTGCACGTGCCGAGTAAGTATCTATACGAGCGCCCTGTATCAATTATTACCTACTAATTCTTTGCACAGGATGCCACTTGTTGCTGGGTTTGGATTCCATGGGATATGGGGAAATAATTAGATGTTGCTCTTAGATTTTGGGAGATGTTTTGACAATTAAAGGGTGCGTAACTTTGAGAGCGGCTTCGGTGTATCTTCAATGGGTGAGTAGCATATAGAGGTTACGAAATACATATTATTTAAACCCGTGTTATATGAAATATAATAATCGAACGATAAAACCCCGTGGTCAGCTCTCAAATACGAATCTCAGCAACATTGTCGGCCAGTGATGAAGGCAGTATCAATGACTCCGTAGTCCTCTGGAACCGAATGATATCCCCGTCCTGAAGTTCCAAGCCTTGAAAGGTTTTAGAGGGGTCCATCATCGTGCTCAACCCTAGTTTTATTTCCTATGAAAACCATATTAGCCTCTCAACACCCGCATTTAGACTCGAACAAATACCTCAAACAGTATCATTTGCACCGCGGACGGCCAATTCATTATCTTATTAATGCGCGTAGACAGTTCGCTAGCTTCGCCATTCTTGCGGACGTAGACATGACAGACCCGTCTCATCGGCTCTTCTAGTGCCTGTTCTTGCAGTGGATTATAGTGTTTCAGGAATAGTAGAATTTCACTATGCGAGCCCACTCTCAGAGGCCAAATGGATTTCTCTGGTTCCATTTCCTCAATATACAAGCGAATTTTACGGTCATTGATACGCTGTCTTCTTATGATCTGGTCAAAGGTCTCGGTGTGGTCTTCGAGGGGGTACTCCGGTCTGATCGTCTTATTCTGGCGATTCGCCATAAACCAGAATCGGATCCTCTTCGACTTCAAGCCTTTCTCTGCGGCAATCTTCAAGGTAAACTCGGCAAGCGTCGCAGCCCCAAGAATACTATACACCTTGGGTGAAGTGAGGTCAGTTGGGCTTGAGATGGCGGTTGACAAGTCGAGGCCATGATGGTTTTGAAAGGTCTCATCTGAAATGAGGCTGATTTCCACGTTAAGCCGGCGTTTTTCTTCTTCTGCTGCTTTGAGAGCCTTTTCCGCGGTTTCTCTGGCCAGTTCTTGCACTTTATCTCAGTTAGCATCTTCCGACCTCAAGGCTTCAGCGGGTCCATACCGATACGTTGTGGCACGTCATCCTTTGTGAAATTTCCAAGAAGGTCACCTAACCTCGACTTCCGAGTATATATCAGCAAGTATGCGGTAGGTTTCTTGGTTGGCTTTCCATCTTCTGCCCCAAAGTTATTGTGGATGGCCTCTTTCAATGTCGCTTTGGTAACCCTCTCGTCATCAAACTTGTAAAATTGGCCGTCATTGGCGGGGCGCAAGAACGCATTGTACTGCCCTCCAGCTATTCCACCACTGTGCGCAACAACACCATAGATAACGTATGTCCATGGTTCAGATCGGTCGGCATTGTCAGCAAGGTATGGACTGAGGTCTATCTTTTCTGGAAACTCGAAGAAGTCGTCAAGTTTTACCATGGCATCTTCGCTGATATCGTACTGGAATCGCTTTAGCTGGAGATGAAGAACGGGTGGGAATGCATCAATAATCATGCCGCGCTTCGTCTCTTGGGGTTCATGTTGCGCTCCTGTATTAAATGTGTTAACCTTCACATAGTCTTCCAAGCTTTCTTGTAGGGTCCGGAGGCCATGGATATTCAATGATAGAATATAAAGATCTTCAGACCGGGAACTCACACGGTCAGAGTTGGCGCTAGATGTGAAAAACCTTTGACTTCCTATGAAAAGATCTGGCAGCAAATCCTCTACTCGGTTTCCTTGTGCCCTTGTCATGAGCTGAGATATTAGTATTTGAAGCATCTCTACAACATCTTGTTGTTGAAAGGCTTGAATTGGGCTCCAGCCAAATGATTTGGTAAGTTCTTGCGTCGTAACAAATGTATCACTTGTCTGTAGAGAGTAGAACAGACGCTGAAGTGCCCACGCCACGTCGGTCGTTGCGCCCTCCCGTGTTGGGTATCTTATACACAAGCTAGTTATATCGTTTAGTTCCCAAGCAAGCTTATATGATATGATGTAATGCGGTGTACCTTGCGGATTGCAGTTATGAAGTATAGCGCTTGCAAAACCACATTGAGATAGCCGGTCGAGCCCTGGTTTCTTAAGCCAACCATTCCGGTCGCTTTCTTCGAATCATAGCTAGATATTATGTCAGAACCATTCTAACAAACGTTATAGTGCACGTACTTCCAAAAAATCTCCCACAATACCCCTGTAGGGTCCTTGTAAACGCGGACGTAGGCTGTAATGTTAGCTTCACCATTCTCTAAGAGGAGCGAATCAGCGTCCACTCCAGGTGCCCCGAATAGATTCTTAAGTTGTGAGAATTTTGTAAACCCCCAATCGTTTTCCGCGGTGTGGAAGCGGTGCTTGGCAACTGGATATGTGTTAAACTAATCATGAAGAGTCGTGAGATAAACTTACCATGTGAAACATATTTTGATGGCTTGCTCGGGTTCCACAGTACTATTGCAAGCTCGGCGCAGGCATACCAATTGTCTTGTTCCTTCCCTACTTTGGGGCCAGCTTCAAAGTACAATGACACGAAATCCACATTATTTCCGGACGGATACATGAGGACTCGCCTGTGCATAGTTAGAAATTGGCAATACTTTGGGTCGGAGTGATATTAAAAACGCACCATGTCAATCCACCACATTCAAAAGTTGGCCAGTAGACCCTCTTTTCCAGCTTCTTCCAATCCTTTGTGTGACAGGTCTGATTAGTCTGCTCTTCGATCTCTAGGTCTGGGTCCAACGGCAACAACGTGGTTATCATATCCTGGTCTATAATTGATTGCATATAAGTTTTCGATCGCAAGAGAATAAAATTGAGAATATCCTCCTAATATGCATAGTTCACGCCACCTCCCACGCCAATGATAAATAATAGCCTGATATTCTCAACCATAGCGCTAGAACTGAGGAAGATACCCATATTTTGCATTGAGCATCCTTTATCATGAAGGATATGCGAAAAAGTGGATCTTACATGCATCGGCCGGAGGCCTGAAATCTTGAACGGCTTGAACAGGCGCCATGTTGTAAGGAAATTGCCTGTATACAAAATATTGGGTACGTTCCAGCCAGCGGGGGCGGCGTCGTTAGAGCCGAGTCTGATGTAGCACCTGGGAAGTTATGAAGGGCTAATCGCAGTCACGATAGTCGGTGACAACGCCGGTAGTACACCTTTATGGCCTGGACAAGAATAAAGGTGATTTATAGCTCAACAGGAGCATTACGGTTGTTTGTGCAGCTGTCATTCTTGCGTGACAGGAGAAGCGGGATTGGGTCGGGATCTTTGATCCACATTCTTGGCGACAGGCACAATAACTCCCCGTCTGACAGCCTCGACCTTGACAGCCTCGACCTTAAAAGGAAAAAATCAGCCTGTTCCATTGGATGCAAAAACGAATTCAGTGTCGTGATATTTCATTCGTCGGCTCTCATAGTTCAGTATTATCTTTCGAGGCTTCCGATCAACAGCGTCGCCCATGAGCCGAAACCTGCTGCTACATGTGATCTCCAACCCTGGGCTAGGAGAAAAAATATAGTTCTTTAGGGTTATAAGTAAGTGTCTCCAGGGAGGTAGTCGTGAGGTAACCTCTTTGGAGGGCAAAGCTGGAAAGTACACCCTACAATCACGTGCTTTACCTTGTCGTGAAGCCCCTATATTCGAACAATCAATGATAACAGATTACGGTCCCTGAACCAGGGGGTTTCTAACAAATTTAGCGCGTAAATGAAGTCCAGTTAGGCTTTCACTTTAAAGTAGCGTCACTCAACCCCTGTCGCAAATCCCTAAATCGACGATCGTGGCTGCGCGGGAAAGCTAATCTCCCAGTCTTCCCATCTTTATCTTTACAACAACAGAAACAGTATACAGAAGGCCATGTTGGACCCTTTCGCTCCGCCGCCATGGCTTCGCACAGCCTTAGAGCCTATGTGCGAACTGCTGCACCTCAACACTCTCCCGCTCCACGCGCACGAGGTGCTCTTCGGTTTCGTGTTCTACACGACCATCAACTCCGTGCTGGCACCCTTCTTGTCTGCGCGTCTGTTTCCAGCCACATACCGCGGCCTACCACGGCGGACACAGCTTCAATGGGACATGCACGTCACGTCCTTTGTAAATTCGACTTTTCTCTCCTTCGCCTTGACCTACGTGCTCCTGGCTGACCAGGAACGTGCCAATGCTACTTGGGAGGACCGGATATGGGGATACACGGGTGCTGGCGGGCTCGTGCATGCCCTCAGCGCCGGTTACTTTATGTGGGACCTGGGTGCTTGCGCTTCCAACGCCAGCACACTAGGTGCTTTGGACCTGCTTCACGCTGTTGTCGGGTTCTGCATCTCCATTTTGGGATTCGTGTGTGGCCTTTGCTCTTTCCTTTCCATTCCTCGGCTTCCTGGTGTTATCGTGATCACGTGCTAATAAATTCTTGTTCTCACAGCGCCCTTTTGGCCCCTACTATGGCATCCAGTACGGCCTGGTAGAGCTATCAACGCCATTTGTAAACATCCATTGGTTCCTCGGCAAGATGGGCCTAGCTGGGTCTAAGATTCAGATGGTCAACGGCATCGTGCTCATGATCACCTTCGCCAGTTGTCGCCTGCTCTGGGGTTCCTACATGACCTTCACCTTTTTCGGCGACGTGTGGACTGCGATTCAAGCAGATAAGCCATCGTTCACGCTGTACGACTACACCCCCTTGGAGCCGCCCCTTGCGCTTGAGCACCGTGCTCCGGGATGGGTTGGTGTCGCCTTCATGTGCACCCACACGGTCGTCATGTCTCTGAGCATTTTCTGGTTCAGCAAGATGGTGGCGGCCGTGCGGAAACATGTCAAGCCCAAGGGGGATGGCAAGGAGAAGAAGGTGGAATAAAAAGGGACGTGTTACTCATTATTGCAGTGTGTTTATGAGAATTTACAGCATTCGCTCAGATGAGTTGGATAGACGGTATACAAATAGAATCTGACGGATCCACGGCAAAATACGTTAGGATCTGACCTGTATCAATAGCGTTAGACAGATATAAACATTTTGCTCAATTATAAATTCTAATTCCTCCTGCCAAATAATATTTCATAGAATATTTAACAGAATAACACAGGAGTTGTACTAATTAATTTTACGACATCGTATATGTTGAAAGATGTAAACGCACATTTTCACCGTAAATGGGCATCTTAGATGGTCGATCGCTTGGAAACTTATCTAACTTGCACTTGTCCAATTAGACAAGGTGAAGCTGCATGCAAACTGTGGCTGGGGGTAGTGAGGCGTGAAGATGATCTTTCGTGTCTGACAAATTAGAAACGCCGTCAGCCAGCCTTGCGAAGGGAACTTCGCACAGCCTCACCGACAACAGACCTTTACAATCGCAAAACTACTTCAATATCCTGACCTGTCGCCAACTGTCATGTCGGTCGGATTCGGCTTCTCTACAGGCGATTTTATCGCAGCCGTCGAGCTTGTCTCTACAGTCGTCGGTGCTTTGCGCGAAAGCGGGAACTCCTCGACCGAGTATCAGACTCTTGTATCACGGCTTTATACGCTTGAGGCTGCTCTACTCCGTGTAAAACAACTCGATCTGGATGATACACAACACTCGGAGGCTATCGCATTGCGGTAGGCAGCGTCACAATGCCAGAGGACAATAGATGGATTTTTGGAGAAGATAGCGAAGTATCAGCCGAGTTTAAGGGCGGGAGGAAGTGGTAAGTCAATTAAGGATGCATGAAAAAAGGTTAAATGGGCGGTATGTCGAAAAAAGGACTTAGTAAGGTTCAAGACAAATTTGATGGCTCATACCGAGAGTATCGATATGCTGTTAATGGCAGTGCAAATGTGAGTTGCTTGTATGTCTTTTCTAGCCAAGGTTCTAATATATTAAAGGTGCTACGAGAACCAGTAGCAAGAAGAATGAAGATAACCATCGAACGTTAATGGGCAAGGTACAAGACTTGCATTTTGGGTGCATGCAGAGAATATCTCTCGTTCTAGAGCATGTTTCGAGGTAGGTAAGCTCCTTGTGCTTCTTTGCAACACCAGCTAATCTAGCTCTAGTGGCTTACAGCAGGGAAGAGAGTTACTAGAAATAACGTCAGAGACCCTGTGAGTTTAAATGTTACATGGTTTATATTCCTTACGTTTTAACCTAATAATAGGAGAACCAACGTGAGAATCTTACAGATCGTCCTTAATATGCAGAGCATTATTACTAAAATACCCGGGCAGATTGAGCGTCAGCAGCCGGTCTATTTAATTGACGCTTTAGGAAGGGAAAAGCCATTTTTCCTAGAATTTTCACATCAGTAGAGGTTCGTTTACACCATATTTAAGTTTACTGCCCTTTGTCTTATACAATGCGTCTAGTCTTTTACCTATGTTCTCCAAGACAATTTCAAGAACATCGGAGCAGGCGCAGAAATCAAAAGGGGGGAATTTGCCATTGCAGATGTAGCATTAAATAGAGATGTGAATCTCGTCTCCGCCTGGGAAACCTGCTTCTATTCCGGACAGTATGTGGCAATGAGCATGATTTTCGATTCTGTCAAACACTCGACTTGGTATTGTCCAAAATGCCACAAACCCCCCGCAGACGATTTTGCAACGGACAAGGACATTGAATGTCGCAAGTGCAAAATGATTTATAGACACTCTGTTGTCTCTAAGATATCGCCTAAACTTTTACCTATCTTTTCGACAACGGATCACACCCTCTCTTCCGTCGAGCCAGAGCAAATATGGCCTACAAGGCTGAAAGGGACGGGAATCACCGACGACGAAGAAATGGCTTTATTTCGCCGTTTTCGTATTAAAACATCGATTACACCCCTCCTGAGGACTTCCACCATACAGATTCGAATCCCAAGAGTAGCTATTGGACTGTGGCAGAGCAGAACAATTTTCCTGCTTTATTGCGGCACTTTGGAACAGATTGGAATGGGATAGCAACGTTTATGACTAACAAGACGGAAACTTCGGTACGAGGCACTTTTCTTAGCTATGACTTATCATAGCTCGTCGCTAACATCATGGTATAGGTGAAGAATTATTACCAACGAGGAGTAGCATATAGGGACGGTTCCTGGGAAGACATTACTAAGGATGTCGACGAGAAGCGAGAGAGGGGAGATCCAACCGGTCCCCTTCCTAAGCCGGCTGTAAGGCGGAAGAGACATTATTACAATTGAGGGATCAAGTCTCGCACCAAGTCTCATCTTAACGACACCATTTAACAGCATTTCAAGGATTTGGTAATATCCCACCTGTGAGACGGAAGCTGATTTTTCTTTTCGTAAATTCTGTTACCATGAAGGGCTTTATGGGTAGGTTGGTGGCTATGAGTCTCAGGCGGACGCGGAGAATAGGGGCTGCCAAGGGGTTCATTTTCCACGACCGTCTTATCGTAATAAATATACGCAGTAAATAGCCATCCAACTCATCTCCTCGCTATATTCATATAGTCCCCCTGGTTCCCTCTATTTTCATCTCTCCCACTCTTCATAGCTCATAGCGAAACCCCCGCCCCTGGTTCCCTCATCATAAGCTGGATATCGACCCTCCCTTCCGCCCCATACTTTGTAAAATCAACGCTAATCTTATCTCCAGTCTCCACCCAGCCAAGCCTACGATACAGCTTCTCGCCCGCTTCAGACGCTTCGATATACGTCTTCTTGCCCTCCTTATCTGCCATCTTTAGCACAGGCGCCAGCAGCGCCTTTCCCAAACCGAGCCGCTGGTACGCGGGGACGACGGCGAGAATGTTCATCACTACACAGGCGGTCAGCTGATACCCCTATTATCCAACAACACAAATCGGCCAGAAATCAACGATGGAAGGGGAAACGAACTGTACATATCATCATTCTTCACCCACTTGTCCCTATAATCGACCATCTGCTTCACGAACTCCTTCGTCGCCCCGGCATTCGTCCCTGGCACAGGCTCCGGCTGAGGGCCGTTCTTGGCCGCCTCGGCTTTGGCTACCTCCTCAGAGGTCAGGGTGTGCGGGAACCACCAGCGGGTAATAGCTGCAATTTTGCTGGTCGCACGTTAGTCCCATCTCTTCTCGTCTTTGGGGCAGCACAAAAATGAAGTCGAAACCCGAAATTGGAAATCGATACATGGGAATAAATCAAGGCAACGAATAAAACTAGGGAGTAAGAAACAAATATAACCCTACCCATTCGCCTCATCAACAACCTTGAAGTGCCTTCGCCCTTTCATCGTCCACTGCCCTTTCCAGAACGCAATATCTTTCTCCCTCAGCGCCGCAGGGTCAGCAGTCCCGCTCATAGTACTGAAGAGCAGATTATCCGCAAAAGCGGCATCGAAAGCATCGACGAAGCCGGGAATATCCTCATCTTTGCCTTCGGAGATGGTGAACGTGTATTCTCCAATCTTCAGCGTCTGTGGGGGGAGGTCTGATGTCGCCATTATGGATGTGGTGGGGTAAGTCAGGGGCCGAGGCAAAATCTACACTTCACAGAATCTCGCAACGCCTAAAATAAATCACTCGGCGCAGAAGGTTAAACAGCGGAAAATCGGAGAATAACTAATCCAAGGCGAAACGATAAATATATATATATCCTCCACCTCGGCGATCCGGTCCAGCCGAGCGGCAGGTGGGATAACTGGGCCACCCCGCACTATGACTCCTGGCCGACGCGCCAAGGCCTCACCCACCTTCCCTTTCGGCTTCGCTCTATGGAAACTGGACACTAAAATCTCACGGAATTCGTCACGTGAGGTAATTGTTCAGGGAGGTCATAAAGGGGGCAATAAATATTGCTTGCTTAATAATGATATATACAGTAGCATATGGAGTTGTTCGTTCTAGGAGGTTGTATGTTGCAAAAAAAACTAGCTCGCTAGTAATTTATTTTGGCAAATTAATTAAATTTATCACCTACTTATTACATTAATTATCAAAAGTCAAAGGGCACATGAAGCAATTTCGTATGCAATCTAGCTGAATTATCAAGTAGTGACTAGAAACGCATATAATGTATGCCGTAATTCTTGTCTCTACATCGTAACCTCTATCCCCGTGTGGTCTCCCTGTCTTCAAATCACACCCATTCTCGTTGCAAATCCTTTCGTAATCATCATGCGGATAATGCACGATATGTCTGACTCTGTTCGTACCTGATGCTGCCGTGTTCCCATCATCATCCACGCGGAAGCTTATATACCCCGGATGCGGTTGTTCTACAGGTTTCAGAATCAACTCCACACCTGCTCCTTGGCACCGACCCATACTCTCTAGGTAATCTTCTTCTGTAAATCCTTCGTGGCAAAGAACGTGGTCCGGAATGGTTATATCTAGGTGTCGGCCCCGCTTCCATCCAAAATCCAAGGTGTTAAGTGCTGGAAGGCGGTATTTTTGCTGGAGAAGCTTGAATATTACAGCCAATGCCAGATCATGATGGTCTTTCGTTTGATAAGGTCCGCCAAAAATACCCAATTGTTCAAGACTTAGTGGAATGGCGTCCACAATATTTTGGCTTAACGGTAAGTCCATCTCCTCATTAATATCACCACAGCAAGTGAAAATTGGCCAGGTGGTCTCAAGGTGACGAAGGCATTTAAAGGTGGCCAAAGAGCTTATCGACGATGTCAAAATAGAGCTCCAGAAAAAGCCACGGTGAAAGATAGCCAAATCCTGTAGTTGCGGATTCATGTGGGATGCTTTAGCCATTAGATTAATATCCTTGACCTCCTCGAGTTGCAAAGCGTCGTTTCCGATGAGCTCGCCGTCTTCCAAGCTGTCTCGGTAGGAGAATTTCTTCAAATTGGGGTAATAACACCAAAGCTGAAGGAGGGCACTGAGGCTAATTGGTATGATGGATAATGAGAGCTCCTTAATATTGGCCAATCCTAGACTGTTACCTTGCAACATAGCTTCAAGGTCCTCCTCATTCACGTTGGTCTCAGGAAAATCATAATAGTAATTTTCTGCTCCGTCTTCGTGAATCGCGCACAATATTTCCACCGAAGGTATAGTTAGAAGCGCTGTAAGATGATGTATGACATCGTCCACGTCAAGTGCATGGTAGCACCGCACCATCACTTTGTTCAGTCCCCACAACGCGAATTGGTGTCCAAGCCGTCTCTCCCTTTGTAGTTGCCCTGCTTGAGCCAGCATGCGCGTCAAGATTGGAGGCACGGAGTCTGGACGAGTCCACATATCAATATCGAGCACTTGAAGGTTTGGTGTGAGAGTGAGTATCGGTGCAATTAGAGCGTTCAGATCTCCCTTCTCAACAGCCATTGCCCACTCGTAACACTCCAGGGTTGTCGTGCTTGCCTCGGCAATCTTCTTCCGAACATCCTTCAAGTCCTCGGCCGTGAAGCAACTCAGGTCGAAATCAGAGTCATAATACCCATCGTAGTCCTCCTTGTAGGTACTATACTTGTCTTCGTAGTCCTCTTCTATAATAACACCGAGTCCAGGAGCCTCAGTACCATCCATATGGAAAATTCTGACCGATCTTCCTAGATCAGGTCTCGAAAGGATTCGTTTTAGGAACAGCAGGAATCCCTTAGTGGACGTCTTGGTGCCATGGTGGAAACGTTCGTAGAGAATAGGATCCGTGAGTTCGTGGAAGTAGTGGGAGCAGAGAGCGAGCTGAAGGAGAGATCGTGAGTTGTACCGGGGGAAGTCTTCTTGTATTGGCCAAACGACGTGACCTTCGCCACTGTTGATGCTGTCTGGTATATATCTGATAATGTTGAGTAAAAGTTCTGAAGGAAGGTCGTTGATTGTCACTCTCCCTGGAATATTTGCATGCTCTGGAATACTGAAGTGGTGGATGTGTTTCACGTTATCTCGAGGGTGATAGGCCTCAAAATTGTTGGGATACATTTTGTGATTGATGTCAGATCGGGTATGAGGTAAGATCAAGTGTGAGGAATTATCAAGCGTGGGGAATGGTAGAGTATGGTTGAGAGTGAAGTTCGACGATAAATATTATGGTAGAGTATGGTTAAGAGTGTTCGAAGATAAACATTGCACCATTTGGTTACTGTAGCTGGCTACACGAATTCACTAGAAGGTTTTCACTCAAACAACAAGAAAGTAATGCTAAACTACCTATCTTCGAGCTATAAAAATAACCCCCATGTTTAAAGACCGCTTCTTTGTTAAATATTTGCCAATTGTTTATTTATGTACTACATAATTATTCCATACCCTGTCTCTATCGGTGGTCGAATAATAAGAATAGTATAGTAGTGAACAAATCAGAGATGTCACATAATCTAAGATTCTAATTAGCGAAGATTACTCTTGTGAGTTCATTCTCATTTAATCACATAAAAATTCGGAGACGTATTATCAATTATTTGTTTGAGATTCTTATATTGAGGTTGTTTGACTGTATCCGTGAACTTCAATTTCGCCAATCAGGTTGCCAGTTTCTGTGGCTTGGAAGGAACAACACAAGCCGCCTTCACCGCCTTCCAAATCAAGCGCGAAGGATTCCAGATCGGCCAACCGGGTTTATACTTGAAGACCGATTCCGTTTTCGACGACTCAGCTCTGTCTATAAAGTGAACATATCCCACGATGTCATATCCAATATAGGTGAACATCTAACAATTACTACCTCACACTCCACCCACCTCAAATCTTTTTTAACCCCCACCCCCCCCCCACCAAAACTATGACCTCCAAAACCCCAACCCTGACCGTCTTCCGCGACCGCAACGATCAAGGAGCATACACCTGGTCCCCCTTCGTCGTCAAGCTTGAGGCGCGCCTGCGCTTCTCTAATCTCCGATACACCACACAGGTAGGGACGCTCACAGCGTCGCCGAAGGGGAAACTCCCATATGTGCGGATAGAAGAGGCCAATGGGCAGTCCTCTCTGCTCAGCGACTCCACACTGATCACAAAGACGTTGATCAAATCCGGCGCCATCACAGACCTAAACGCAGATCTCTCCCCCGCACAAGCAGCGACTGACCTCGCCATCCGCGCCCTGCTAGAAGATAAAGTCTATTTCCTAAACGTGAGCCTTCAAACCCCTTCCCTCCCCCCCCCCCGCCTTCTCCCCCACTAACACCTACCAGGCCCACGAACGCTGGATCACCAATTTCTACACCATGCGCGACATCGGCCCCCTCTCCACAATCCCCTACCTCCCCCGCCTGATCATCGGCCAAATCGTGTATAGCAAAACAATACGCACCCTCCACGGGCAAGGCACGGGACGCTACTCGCCTGCTGAGATTGCGGCGTTGAGGATCGAGACGTGGACGGTGCTTGATGGGATGGTGGGGGAGGGGTGGGTGTTGGGTGAGAGGGGGCCGACGGATGTGGACGCGTGTTTGTTTGGGTTTTTGGTGTCGTCGTTGACTGCTTCTGCGTGAGTTTTGCCCTGCTGGGACAGAGAAGGTGGGAGGTTGTGGGCGAATGCTAACTTGGTGTAGGAATCCGGAGACGAAGGCGATAATTCAGGGCCTCCCGAATTTGATGGGGTATGCGGAGAGAGTGCATGAGGAGTACTTTTCCGATTATAAGAAGTGGGAATGAAACGGTCTTCTGTGTGTGGAGTTACTGTTTCCCCCATATCCATGTAATATCAAGCATTTTATCTGTTAGCTGTATCAACAATTGTGAAGCAACCCTCCTCTATCAATGAACTCATCAGCCGCGATCCCCGCGCACCAATCCTTCATAAACCCCACGTTCAGAGCGTATCGAACGAAGCCGAGAACATCTCCATCTGCAGTCCAAATAGCAGTTCCATATACCGGAGAAAAGCCCTCTGACGAATCCTGACCCATGTACAGCCAGATTAAGAATACCCACTGTTCCTCAACTCGCTGGAATGAGGTGACTTTGAAGCTTGCCTCCATGAGATCTGTATCAGATAAGGCCAAGAAAACGAAGTCGCCAGTTCGGCGACCCTTGGCGGGAGTTAGTCTTTGGAGTAGGACCTGGTTCTCTGACCTCGTATCGGTTTTGCAGCGAGATTGAGGCGTGGACGGTCTTTCCATCGCATCCTCATCCTCATAGCGGTAGTATACTTGTATATTCCCCGCTGCCCGCGGAAGCTTCATGGTATTAGTTTCCCGGTCCCGAAGTATAACAACCAAATAGTCCCTCCAGTACATAACCTCCGTAATCGATATCCCTATCTCCCGAAAATGGTTCCTGACAGTAATAAAGAGAGGTTCCCAGTCCACCATATCTCGACCATTCAGGTCATCGGCAATCGATACATTTCTCATTGGGACCATCTTCCCAATGAGCCTCGGCATATATTAAGTCCCCACCCTTGGCGCAAAGTAAGGGGTAAGTCCAGCGACTGATTTTAGCCACGGCTTGGGTGGCATCTCTGCCTGGATAAAGTAAATAAAAAACCCATCCGTCGATAGTCCGTAGTTCTCCGGGAATAAGTTTTGTGGCACCTTCATGTTCTCAGGTTCATATAACGCTCCGGGGTCAGCTCGGAGGTCGAAGGGTAGAATGATGTGCACTGAGGCCGCTGTGGCACTGTGAGATGCCATGTTACTTGAAAATGAGGTAGGTGATTGAAATCGTAGTTAAGAAAGATGAGATCTATGAATATAGGATCATCTGATAATAACTAGCTAGCTTTTTTGCCTTCGTGGAGTCACTGCCGCCGTACGATACTCCCACGCCATTTTAGCGCAGGAGTTACAGCTAAAGCACCAACTTAGCTTCTCTTTGGCTCCCTGGCTAACTGTTAGCTTTGGCACTACAGTTACTATATCTAGTGATTCGTTTCTCACGAACTGTTCACATTCTACATTTGCATCACCACCCATCTAACAAAAATCCAGCGTTAGCGTTCAACTCTGAGAAACTGCATTTCAAAAACTGTTCTCACTCTGATTTCCCATCACCACCCATCCACCCCAAGTCCATTTTCAGAGATCAACTCAGAGAAACAGCATCTAAGAACCCAAAATCACAAAAAGTCAAGATAGATAATAGCATAGATATATCCCTCCATAATATCTGTCCATAACATGTGGTATATACATGCGCCCATCACCCACCCTAGGCCCCAAAAACGCCAACGCTCCCCATCATCATTAGAGCGCCTCATCTTCCACACCCTCACCACCGTAATTTTCCCCTCCCAAATTCCCAACGCCGCGCTATGCCACCCAAAAAAAGCAGAACAGAGAAAAAGGAAAATTCGTCACAGTAATAGCAGTAATAGGTTATACACTCCGCCACCCAATCCAATCCCGCTCAAGTCAAACCAAAAACTCCGCGCAGACGCTCTCTACTCATTCACACCCCCACTCCCCCTCAAAGGTGGCGCCGGGATCCTTAGAACCGGCAAACCCCCCGTCCCACTACTCCCCGACCGCGTAGTAGACGATCTATCAACTGTCGTCGCTGATCTCTCCCCGCTCGTCGCAGAACCCCCGCCAATAGTAACATTCCTCGCCACCGCCTGCTCATGCGCTTCTCTCACGCGCTGAACAGGCGATGGTGCCGGTGAAGGGGGTGGTCCATCTGCATCTATGACCGGTGATGTTGGATTCAGATTAGGCGGTAACGGCGCAGGCGTAGGAAGCGGCCACGTCGACGCCGCTTCTGATTCACCATCCGGCACCGCCACCGAGTCTGGAAGAACTCTCCTCGTAGCAGGCGCCGGGATCCTCATAACCGGTAACTTCTCCGGCCCCCCACCACCTCCCCTGATTTCCCTAACCCTCTCGGCACGCTTACTCGCGAAATCTTCGAGTTTGCCAAGGACGTCCCAGTTCCACTTTTCTCCTTCTGTGGGTTCAGGGCGGCGCGAGGGGGGTGGGAGGCGGCGGACTGTCATTGCTGAGACTTCGGGCGGTGGACGCTGGCGGGAGCGCGCGAAGGGGTTTAGCGCTTCGATCGCGGACCAGATGCGCCATGTTGCCTGTGGCTGCTGTTGTTGTGGCCGTGGTGCGCTGCTGGCGCCTCCGGATTTCGAGGTCGAAACTGAGGTGGAATCTTCGCGCCCAGTAACCACAGGGACGGCTTCATGCTGTGCTTCAACATCGAAACTTGCCCTGTGGACAGAACGCGCGTCGCCGATGGGGTGGTACCGGATGGCGTAGACGGTACTCTCAGCGCTCGCGGTGTCGGTACGTGGGCCGGGTGTAGCGGCAGGCTGGGGGCGGGCGGGCCAGGTGGGGTTATTTTGCGGGTTTGTTGTAGTAGGTGTTTGTGGGGGTATGGGGTTAGAGGTTGCGCGTCGGCGAGGGTGGTGGGGGATGCGGTGACGGGCTGTGGCGCCTAGGCCTGGCCAGCGGTCGCCATTACCGGACGCTTTAACTGCTGCGCCAGAGCCGTCGCGGTCACGGCCTCTACCTCCTGCTCCGGTTCCCCCTGCGCCGCCGCCGCGGTGGTCGGTAGTGAGGACGGTGGAGGGGGTGACTTCGAGCATTTCGTCGCCGTCGAAGACTTCACGTCCGAGGACGCCGTCCTTTTTCTCGTTGCGCTCGAGGGCTTCGATGCGCTCGACCCATTCCCAGACGACGGCGCTGGCGGCTGCGGCGCCGACCCAGCGGACGTAGTCTCCCCAGCCGGCGACGTCGGGCATGGAGATGTCGACGACGAAGAAGACGACGGGGACGATGATGGAGACGATGGAGATGAGTGCCACGAGGCACATGTTGCGCATGCGGGGGTGGTAGAAGGCGTATTGTTTTTTGGTGAGGGCGTAGTAGATGACCCAGGCGGAATAGAGGAGGCTGAGGGCGATTTGGAAGAGGTAGCTGAGCGCGGGGATGGCGTCGACGAAGGCAGCGGGGCGGGTGTAGCCGGCGTAGACGAAGTCGTCGAGGATGCTGAAGATGACGGAGAGAGTGATGAGTGCGAGGGCTGTCCACTTGATAATGACCTTCTCCCTTTGTCTGGGGAACAGACGAATGAGCGTCTGCGCCTGTGCGAGCCAGAGGAAGGTGTCCGAGATGACCATGATGACTTTGAGTTCGCGGCTACCAAGTACCTCCGTCTGTAGCATCACAGCATCCATATATCCGGCATTGTATTGTACCTCGGCGATATTGAAGGTATTCGCAGTAGCGATGCTGAGCGAGATGGCCACGCTTATGGCTGCGACTTTTTGTAGCAGAGGGCGACCTCCGATGCCAACGCCTGCTTCTCGTATGGAAGTGCTGCTGGTGAAGCCGCCGCGGCTACCGAGGACGACCGTGCCGCCCGTTACGAACGAGCGCGGTGTGATGCACAGAAGGATGACAAGCATATATGCCGTCACGGTCGTAGAGGCCAGGGCGTATATTACGGACAGCGACGAGGCGTAGAACGGGTCTCTCTCTGCAGTATCTGCCTCAGGTATATTTCCATTGATCACAGTAACGTCTGGGGCTATGGCGCCGGTGCAGTTGGGGTAGAAGTGGGCGTCAGCACCGAGGGTGATCTGGGTCAGCACATCTACGGTGCTGTTGAACTCGATGATGCCATTCGAGGGTAGGACGAACGGTGTACAACTCGACACCGACACCGTCGTGGACGAGGACGAGGTAGGTGTAGGTTGGTGGCCCTGGTCCCAAAAGGCGCGAACCTCCATGGTAAGGCGGTGGGTGGGGGGGGGTAGGTAGGAAGTCGCGGCGCAACAGCCGTGGCGCAACCGTTGACGAAGATTATGACTGAGCCGCTGTTATGTGGTCGCGGTCGGCCATCTCATGGCGCGAATGATTGCTGGCAGCAACGTCTGACGCAGCCTATCTCCCGCGGTGCTTGGGATGGTGGAGGTTGATGGCGGGCATAAATCAGGGTCTTGTGCGTGTTGTGGGAGGGTTTCAATCTGTGAGGTCGCGGGTCGCGGGTGGCTGTTGAGTCGGGAGGACGTGGCGGGTTGACCGCAGTAGGTGGGACAGTCAGCGACGTCGTATTCGTTAGAGAGTGTGTCGAGTGAGGGTATCGCGGTCGTCGAGGCTTGATGTTCGATGGGTAGTTGGGTGTATGGTAGAGGCGGGATGAGGAAGAAAGAGACGGAGACGACCTTCAACACACAAGCATTAGCCACTTCTGGCTCTGACTTGGTGGTATCTGACCCGCGGGGCAATCTTACCACCAGTAAAGTTTACCCTAGTGTGGACTTTTGGCCGGCCGAGGCCGAGTGCACGCTGGCCGTCGATGACTCGCTCTATTGGAAGGATTTGGGATTTCTAGTAGGAGGATGTAGCGCAGATCGTGTCAACTGGTGATTCTATATACTAAATAGACAATAAACAGGCAATTAGACAATATATCGTAGATATAGGGTTTCGGCGTCGAAGTGTTCTAGACGGTGGGATTAGATGGGGGAGAAAGCTTACCCTTTCTCGGTCCCTAAACCAAGCTTTTCTGGGTGGAAGGTGGCCAAGAGACGAGGTAGCCAAGGAGCTGCCACCAACACAAGACACTTGGAAAGCACTTGGGGGGTTGTTAGAGAAGGATTAAAGGATAATTAGAGTCTGTCTAGCAGCGTAGTATGCATGTCTAGGAGTGGCAGTACATCAGGAAGTTAGTAAGTAGATATTTAAAACTGTACTCTATATGTACTACTAGAATAAGTAAGTAGAAAAGTGAAAAGGGGTGTTAATAAATACCACGCGCGGGAAGTGGAAAATTATACGAGGGGGTAAGGTCTGATTTTTAATTAAGAATTCGTGATTATTCAGTTAAAGCTAATAGCTGCTAATTAATGCTATTCACACTTAGGGTTATATCTGTTATATATTTGTTGTATTGCACCATAGTGGTGATGTTGACTTGTAGAGAACAGTTTGTAGGTTAGAGAAAGGGTACTCGTACAGTACTTCCAACGTGGGCACAGCATATGCGTATTACGCAGTCACGGTAGGGTACAGTATTCCTACACAGTGGTCTAAAATTACAATACTCTGTACTCGTCAACAAATGCACGCAATAAAATGAAATAAAATAAAATACAGCAAAATACAAGAAACTATCCATTCAGTAAGTAATACCATAATAACTTTAATACCCCAATAATACAGACAGATATCGTGTGTTGTGCTGTCGCGTTGTGTTGTCTTGCATAGAAAAGTACCTTTGGTATGCAAAACACACTGCCGTGTACTCTCCTACCACGTAATTAAAATCTAAACAGTCAATCCTATAAATGGTAATAAGAAAATAAATTACTGGCTTTGCAATCTACAAAGCCAGTAATCCATTTTAATAGCATCGTTGCTAGATAGTGTTGGAATTATTGTTGTTGATACTCCCTTACAACCGATCTTCACGGGACTGAATCTCAGGAGTCAGCCATTCCCGCCTTGGACTTTTTTGTCCCTGTCAATCTCTCGTTTCATACACAACCTCCACATTTCGCCCTCCACCTCCAACAATCTTCCAACAGCATCGACCTTTCAACGACACCACGCTCCCTTGACTTCACCAAAAGATAGCGACAGCCGCTGGCGATATTCGCTGCTTCAACAATTTCCATCGAGATCCCTGCGGTCCGCTGTGCGTGCCGCTGTAACAAAATTTTAAAAAGTCCATCTGGCTATCGCTCCCGCTGTCAGAGACCCCCCCCCGGTTTTCGAATTACCCGACTCTATCGCGACCCTCTTTCCCAACCACCGCCCATCACCCCAAACGACAAAGACGAACCTTCCTGAGGAAAAATATCGCTGGACCTTACGACGCTGCGCAATCCAAACACCTCTTCGTCTGCCTGTGAATCCTTCTATGCACATGACATCGGCGCGAAACGTCGCGACGGGGTCCCGCACCAAGATTCCTTCGACCGAACCCTCAAAGACTCCTGACGACTTTCCGAGCGATTCACGACCTTCCCACGTCCGACAATGACACGACCACAGATCATTCGTGCGGGTTCGTACTTGCGCGATCATGGATTATATCCCCAATGACTAACGAGACCTCCACAGACACAATCGATCTCCAGGATCAGGACGCGCCCTCTGCGAAAGACCACACCCGACAACCCACACATCCATCCGCGATTGGAGCTGGACCACCTGCGCCGCACCAGGCAGGTGCCATTCGGAGCGTGGTCGAGGAGAACGAGAGGCGCCAACACCCTGATGCCTCAACCAATTGGGCCAATGCCGACGACTCGGAGTACGACGATTCGGACGCGATCGAGCCCGTTTCGAATGGGGTATACCACAATCAGCACGGCGCGCATGGGTCACAGAATGGCGGATCCAATGCAGAGGACGCAGATATGGCGGATGCGGAGGGCGACGACAGCATGGACGAGGACGATATGATGGACAAGATCTCGAGCTCCCCTTCCATTGACGATGGTGGGTATTCTTCTCCTCTCAGCTCCTGGCCCCTCGGATATAACAATTCTACAACCACCTCCATGAGCTACTCTTCCCTGGCCGACGAGACCAGCATGGTTTCTTCTTCGCCATACCAGGACCACCCTGCGTTTCTACCTTCCATGCCATTATTCATCGAGCCATCATTTGCGCATCGCCTTGGCAACAGCCATCTACAAGTGTCAGTCAACAGTTTGACAGCGATCGCTGGTGTCTGGGAGGAAGAGAGCAGCTATGAGGCCTCTGACCCCGGTCAAATTGAAGCCTACGTTGATGACTACGATCCCTACAATTCCGACGACGTGTTTGCAGTGCATCCTGAGTCTGCTTCGGACAGTTCCGATGGCAGCGAAGATTCCTACGACGATAACTTGTGTTTCCCCTGCGAAAGTTCGGACGAGGGAGACGATGAGTTCCCCTATCCTGAAGATCCGAGGTTCATTGATTCTGGGTGGGGCGGAGAGTGCTTACAAGATACAGAGGACATCGATTTCGAATTCGTTTACGCCCTACACACGTTCGTGGCGACGGTTGAGGGACAGGCAAATGCGACAAAGGGCGATACGATGGTGCTTCTGGACGACAGCAACAGCTACTGGTGGCTGGTCAGGGTTGTCAAGGATAGCAGCATTGGTGAGTTAATTGCCATATTTTGGAATTATAATTTCTCACGCTTCTCTAGGCTACTTACCCGCAGAACATATCGAAACCCCGACAGAACGACTGGCACGATTAAACAAGCACAGAAACATTGATGTATGACAATCTACCTCTCACATGACCTCTTACTAACAACCGCAGCTCTCCGCAACCATGCTAGGCGATCAAGCCGATAAGCCCAAGAATCCATTGAAGAAGGCTATCCGCAGACGGAATGCGAAGAACGTCACTTTCAACCAGACTCACACATACGTGGAGGCGTCTGACGTCGAATACTCCAGTGACGAAGAGGATGGCGAGAACGCCTACTTCGCCTACCACGACGAGAAGACGGAGGAAGAGAACGCAGCAGCGAAGGAAGAAGATGCTACATCCACGGAGCCAGACTCCGAAAAGGCTGCAACACGCGAGGTTAAGGCTGGAACTATAGACGACGCCAACGACTCCGACGATGATGCAGATACTAGTGGAGAGGTCACGCGGACAAGCGATGAGATATTCGAGGGACGGCCCGAGGGCACATCGAAGTCGCGCAACGGCACGGTCCGGAACACCGATTCGTTCTTCAAAGACGATACGGTAGAGACGCGCAAGATCACCATAACCCCCAACCTCCTCCGAGACGACTCGAGCGCGTCGACGGCAAGGACGTCAAACGAGTCCAAGGAAATCCGTGAGCGCCGCAGCCTGGACAAGCTGGAGAAAGACTCGGCGTCGGATAAGGCCAAGGACAAGAAGGCCGCGAAGGATAAGAAGGACAAGGATAAGAAACCAGGCATGCTCAGTGGCCTTTTCAAGCGCAAGGACAAGAAATCCAAGTCCGCAGACGAAGACCCCGATGACCTCATCATCGGCCCCGGCAAAGCCTCCAGCGAGCGCACCACATCCCCCGCGCCAAGCAGAGACTCGGAAGAGGTTGCAGTCGCACCTGCTGATGACACCGCCTCGACACGCGGCCGTAACGGCTCCCCACAGCGTAACCCGAGCAAGCTGCAGAAGATGCGCGCCGAAGCGCCCTCGAAGCTCGGCAAGCACGAAAACGAAGACATCTCGCAGACCGAGCCCCAAGCAACACTCGAGCGCTCCGCCAGCGCCGCCGGCAAGGAGACAATGCGCCTCGTCCAACCCGAGGGCGCCACCGTCCTCGCGCCCACCGGCACAACCACCACAACCATCACGAGCGACGCGCCCAAACCCGCCAACGACTCACCCAAAACCACAGCCGTGGGCGCAATTACCAAGATCCTACGCTCGCGCAGCGACTCAGAACCCAAGCCCGAGCGCCTCAAGAAGGCGAAAGCGCGCCTCGAGCTCGACGACTCGGATAGTCCCGTCGAAGTCACCACCAAGCCCGTGCGTCCGGTCCCCGGCGCGTTCCCCGACAGCTACGCCTCGACGCGCTCAGACGACACTCTCACCGCCCCTACCGCTCCAGAGGAGCCGCTATCGGGCGCAAACCCGCCTGCGTTAGTGGCAGGGGACGCGAGTAGTCCCGAGTCATCGCCGTCGCCCGAGCTGGGGACGAGCGATGCGACGATGAAGAGTTCTGACACCGCTGCGCCGCCGAGCACGAGGACGAGCGCGAGCACGTGGAGCGATTCGCAGCTGAGGTCGTTCTTTGATGATGGCGCGGATGTGAGGGATTTGCTGGTCGTGGTGTATGATAAGACGGGGGTGGAGCCGGCGGGGCCGGAGCATCCGCTTGTTGGGGGGCTGTTTAGGGCGGAGGAGGCGAGAGTTAGGGATTTGGGATTGGTGAGTTTTGGTGGTTCTATTCTTGAGGTGGATGAGAAGCTAACTGATTGCAGCGGCTGGATAATATGCTCGGCGACTGGCTGGCACGGAAGAGGACCGTGACAACGCGGTAAGGGGTTCCCACCCCTCATTTTCCCTCCGTTGTCTCCACGGAGCAAGGGATCGGCACACTGAACGCCCAACAACGCAACAGCCAGACCGACATATGGGATGAGTACGATAGTCATGAACACCCCCCCCCCCCCCCCGGAAGCCCCGACTCACGAGCTCGGCTTGGGGGACTATGTTTTCCTTTTTCTTCTATATTTTTGAGCAACGCACGCGCGCGCGATGAATGTGTACATTTCGAATTGGTTGCGACGCGCGCGAAGTGGTGGGGATGCAGGAATGGCGTTTATGGCATGGTTTTATGGTTCTAGGGGGGAGGCATTATTGATTTCAGGCTCTAACGGGCGAGTAAAGTTGGAAGGGAGAGGGGATTGATTGGTGAGGGTGGGTTGGTGAGGGAGGTTGTATTTACGGGGTTTGCTTCGTTGTAGGCATATGAACCTTGAGGGTTTACGGTTATGGGTACTACGGTATGCCTGGTTTTAGGGAGGGTGGTTTAGGGGTGTGGGGTTAGGTGATTGAGGGATGAGTTGAGGAATGAATGTGTTGATTGATTGCATTGTCTTCTGAGGGGTGTTAGGCAAACGTTGGGGGGGATGTGACTTGTCTCCTGTAGGGGTGGTAGAAGCAGTAAGGGGAGAGATAGCAACAATTGAAGATCAGTATAAACAAGACAGTCTCAGCCTCCAATAGTACGTAACAGCACATGTAGATTAGGACCATATTTATCCACAACGAAGGTCAAAGAAACGATATATTTACTTCCTAAATATCAATCCTTGCATGTGTCTCTTCCCTCAATATCAAGTTCAGTCGAATGCACCCCCTCCAGCGGCACCTCCCACTTCGCTGCCCTCCGCATATAAACCTGCGCCGCCGGCTTCGGCAGTTCAATCCCACACTTATGGAATAGACCCCCCTTCACATACGTAGTTTCCGGTTTCTCGGTGACAGTCGTCATGATAGGTCTATTCATTTGTTGCTTCAGGTTAGCCACCAGGTGCGCCTTCTCTCCAGGGGCAGGGGGTGTGGGGGGTTGTTATCATACGATCCACAGTTCCCGCAAAAGTGCCTATTTGCGGTAGTGCCACTGTTCGAGGTCTCGGTGAAGATCTTGGGGGTTCCGGTGATGGTGATTGCGGCGGTTGGGGTGAGGAGGTTGTAGGAGAATCTGGGGGTTGTGAGATGGGATTGTTGGTTGGATGATCATGATGATGCTCACAGTGATCCGCATGAGGCTTGGCAGTTGAGACAGTGGCAGAGACCTGCGGTTTGGGGGAAGGAGCAGCGTGGAATGCTTATTTTAATGGCAGCGCAGTTGCAGGCTCCTTCGATGTTATCGGTAGTTGAGGTCATTTTGAGAGGACGTTTGTTTGTAATATCTTGTGGAGCTTTTCGAACGTGGAGCTCCTCCCTCTCTTGGATGTGTAGCTAGCTACGTATTATTCATGAGCGGCCGCTTTACCCCGCAAAATCGCTACCGACCCTGTGGCGTAGGGTCGGCATTAGCGGACTTAAACCACCAACCGAGGCCATACTCGATCTATCCTTCTAAAAACGAAGAAATGAGGCTTTCCTGCAGCTATATACTAGAAGAGTATGTAAGCATATGAGTGTATGCTACAATACAGGCCCGGCTTGGGATCCGCATAACGCGACTGACGCGGCCGCTAGCGCCAGAATAATAAATTTCATGGAACGACAAACGGTAAATCCGATAGTGGGTGGCAACTAACTCCATAACACAATGTCGTCACAGTTCGACGGTGATATCATAGAAAAGCGGTCCGCGTTGGGGATATCGCCCATCTTTTACTTATCCGCCAATTAAGAGGCAGGTCATTGCTAATTCCTAGATTTCAAAATCAAGGTTAACTTGCCTTTGGGCATATGAAGTTGGACTTACTTAAGGACCAAGTTTTCTCTCGATATGTTTATATTTTTTTCTTAACACACATCCATACATTCTCACCTATACACATTATCACAAAGAAACCTACCGCGTAGCTTGTCCCTCGATACTAACAATGTCTCCCCTCCCCAAATCCTACAAAGCCGTCGTCGTCGACAAAGCCGACGGCCCCTACACCCTCAAAACCGTCGACCTCAAGCAACCCTCCGCAAACGAAGTCCTCATCAAGTCCCTCGCCTGCGGCGTCTGCTTCTCCGACGTCGGCATCGCCAGCGGCCACTTCGGGGACTGTTTCCCGTGCACCCCCGGCCACGAAGTCATCGGTGACATCGTCTCCGTCGGGTCCAACGTCACACATCTCAAGAACGGTGACCGTGTCGGCGGCCCCTGGCATGGGGGACACGATGGCACTTGTCGCCAGTGCCAGCGGTCGCAATTCCAGCTATGCGATAACGCGGAAACTAATGGCCTCACCCGCGCTGGGGGGTTTGCGGAGTACGTACTCCTCCGCGCGGAGGCCGTCGTGAGGGTTCCGAAGGAGCTTGATCCGGCGGAGGTGGCGCCGTTATTGTGTGCGGGCGTTACGGTGTTCAATGGAATCCGCAAGATGCATGTTGAGCAGGGCGCGATTGTTGCTGTTCAGGGTCTGGGTGGATTGGGACACTTGGCGGTGCAGTATGCGAAGAAGATGGGATATGAAGTTGTTGCGCTGTCTACGAGCGATGATAAGGAGGAGTTTGCGAAGAAGCTAGGCGCGGATCATTTCATCAATACTAAGAAGAAGGATGTTGGGGCTGAGCTGATGAAGCTTGGTGGTGCTTCTATCATTGTGCAGACCGCGCCGAACCCGAAGGTGGTTGGGAATCTGATTAGTGGTCTGGCGCCATTTGGCAAGCTGCTTAGTTTGTCTCCTGCTGGACTGGTTGAGTTTGATACGGTGACGCTGGTTATGAAGGCGGCGAGTGTTACTGGGTGGGCGAGCGGGCATGCTTTGGATAGTGAGGAGGCGATCAAGTTTGCGTCGGTTCATGGGGTCAAATGCTTGATTGAGAAGTATCCTTTTGATAAGGTACAGGAAGCTGTTGATAGCTTGAAGGCGGGCAAGCCGAGATTTAGGAATGTGCTGGTATTTTAAAAGGAGATGATGCAGGAATAGTATTAGCAATGCAAGAAGATATGATTTAGGAATGAAAAGGATCAAATTGTAATAATCTTGCAGTGAGGAGTACCTTTAATGAAGAATGGTTTTTTAATTTATTAAGTCTTCCACCTGCAGCTTGAAAAGGGGTATGAATCTCGGCCAGGGTGCTGGCGGGTGAACAGTGAGACATGCAGCGGCATCTAATTGCCGACATTGTTATATTCAGCTGCCTACACCGGCATGTAGCAGTCGTGCGGCTGCTTCTGGAAGGAGATAGCATGAATGAGAATATTGAAGACAACAGTCAATGTCCCGATTCCAATATAAAAAGAAAAAGAAAAACTTAGATGGATCCGGTAGGTTTAATCTTGGCGGCCGGAAAGGGCTCATATATGTCGGCCATACTCCCTATATCACAATTCCATGCACAATTACAGTTCCCCACTTCTAGCTTTCTTTAAAGAAATCGCAACGTCCGTGATGCCCAGGACCGGACGGGCGGTGATTACCCGTGATGCAAGAGTATATAAAAAGTGGGCAAGAGAGATTTTCAACGGCTTCCTTGCTGTAATATCATTAAATAGAGTAAAGAGTAAACAAAAAATCTTCAACAAGGGACGAAAAGAAAAAACGTTGAAGAAAGGGGGGTTTCCCCCCTTAACACAGCCGCCTGCAACGTAACAAGTCTCAGTCGTACTCCTCACATTCCTCGTACCCCCCCATTCCCCCATCCCCATGCACAGCCACTGTCAGCCTCCACAACAAAAGCCAACCGTCGCCCCAATCCAAAAGCGGCAGTTCTTGGCGTCGCCCATCCCGTACCTGGCGGAACAAGCCGCCCGCTAGCCCCCTTCCTCGCCCACCAACCCTTGTCCGCACCCCTAGCCGGCTTAGCACCGACCCGTGCTAGCCAAACCCAGACGCTGCAGCTGGAGCCGCTCTACCAGTCTGTTCTTGAACTGTCTCGACTTCACGACTACAGGACCGAAAACGAAAGGAAAAGAAGGCAGAGCAACGTACAAATTCACCGCGAACTGGCGACCCGAGACGAGCAGATCGAGAGGAGCAGAGTACAGGGCGTACAGCGGATTCAGCCCGCTTCCAAGAACAGATCAGCACAGACGGAGGGGACCACCCACCAACAAAATGGCCTTTGAGTCCGGCACCGCGTACCCCGAGTCCGACGCCGACGACGAGTATGAGCGCAGCGTGCATGCGAGCAGCCCTGTGCAGGTTACCGACGACGATAGTGTGGATAGCGGTAGCGAGGACGATGAATCGGGGAGCGGCAGTGAGCATACACCGACGACATATGGAAGGATGAGCGGCGGGGAGAGGGGAGGGGGAATCGTCGACTGGACGGCGGAGGAGTGTGCGGATTTTGTGGGCGGGTTGGGGTTGAGTGTTT
The DNA here is from genome assembly GCA_001662645.1 of Pseudogymnoascus sp. 03VT05. NCBI lineage: Eukaryota > Fungi > Ascomycota > Leotiomycetes > Thelebolales > Thelebolaceae > Pseudogymnoascus > Pseudogymnoascus sp. 03VT05. Next base: position 34,576 of record KV459491.1, on the reverse strand, counting down.
ATACGGGGATCTTTTTGGGTGAGTTTTTGCTGGGGCGAGAGAGGGTGGGGGCGGTTGGGAGGGGGAGTAAAGAATAATGGCTAATCGTATGCTACAGAGAACGATATTACGGGAGACAGTCTAGTAGCGCTGCTACATGAGGATTTGAAGGAGATGGGGATTGGGAGTGTGGGACATCGGTTGACGATTCTAAAGAGCGTCTACGAAATCAAGATCAAGCAGGATGTGAGGATCGAGAGTGATCACTATGTGCCGTTATGTAAGTCTGAACTCTATCTGATGTTACCGGAGATGCCGTTACAGAGTATTGGTGCTGACTTTTCGAAGCTGCCGATGCAGAAGCACAGTATGCCACAGCGACGCTCAAAGATATCAAGCAACTAGTGGAGCAGTTACGGCTGCGGGACGAGCGGATGAGCATCGCGGAGGCTGAGATGCGAAAGATCACAGAAGAATACCGTCGACTACGAGAAGACCTGCTGCCTGTGTTCCGCATGGCGAAGGAGGGACAGCCACTCCCATACCACCCCAACGCACCGAGCAACCAGAACTACAACCAGCAATACGCCGCATATGACAATTCTGCAACTATATCTCCTCCAGCACCAGGACCATCGTCAGGCCAGTCGGGAGGCGGACTCCAGCGGAAATTCTCGACGAAGCAATTTTTCCTTGGCTCCACTCCCAAGAATGCATCGCCTACGCATCAATCCCAGGAGCGTACAATGATGGAGCAGGCGCTCGACCCGTCCGCAGCAGCTGAGCGAGCCGTCCTATCCTCATCACACCTCGCAGCGATGAACGGCGGACAACCACAGACCTCTCCAGGACTATCTCCCAACATTCCGTCTCCCACCTCACCACCCCACCAACTCAAGACTCTCTCCGGCTCGACCCTCGCCTCCCGATCCTACCGCAACGAGATCAACACCCCCTCCGGCCGTAGCACATTCACCGGCAACGAAAGCGACACCCTCAACTCCTACCAATCTTATCCACGCGACAGCATGAAGCCCGCGGGACAGCCGCGGCGTGCTCCAACCCCCGCACTAGACGCACAATCATCGTCCGTTGAGATCTTCAAGTCCTTCCGCGTGAGCATGGAGGATCCCTGCTGGAAGGTGCTGCCCGCCGCGTTGAAGAAATACAACATCAACGCGCCGGCTGAGCAATACGCGCTATATATCGTATTCGGAGACCAAGAGCGCTGTCTAGAGAGGGACGAGAAGCCGTTGATTCTATTTAAGCAACTGGATAAAGAAGGGAAGAAGCCCATGTTCATGCTGAGAAAGACACATCCGGAGGGGCCAGGCTCTGAGCCGCCAGGGAGCGGGGGTTTGGACGGCAGGCTGCCGCTGAGGGGCAATGGTCAAAGGGCACAGCAGGCATATGAGCCGCCAGGGGGGATTATCTAAGGATAAAGGATTGGATGTCGGATTTAGCGACTTCTATTTTGGCTTTTAGGGTTTTCACGGAGCATATACCTTCTATATCTTACTTGTGTACTTCTTTTTACCCATTTTCGAGTTGGGGGAGGTTTCTGGTTGATTCATACGTGGTCTTTTTTTCGGTGCCGTAGCGCGCGGGGATATATATTTACGCTAGATCATTGACCTTAAACCCTTTGACTTTCTAGAACAATGACTACCGGCTCCTGGTGTTCTAGTCCGGGTCCCCTATTTACTTTTGCACGCCATTTCATGGTGGCCTGACATCCCCGTGCGGTCCTGAACCCTTAAAATTCCAAAGTTCTTGTCCGACGTAGTGATGACGGTGACCCCACCACCGGAGTAACAGTTTCCCCGCGACCCGGCAACTTTTCGGCGTTGCTTGTGAAATCAACGGCTGAACACCTTCACTCCTTGTACAACATCACCTGCAATTGCACCTATAACCCCTCGTCCGCGCAGGTCCACGCCCTATATTCTCACATGCCCCTGCGTCTGAGCTTTCAACACGCGCTACCCCTCGTAGCACCACCCGTGCGCCTTTTCGCCGCGAGATTACACCACCCCCCTTTTTTTTCTTGGGTACACCTCGGTCGTGCCGAGGACAGACTGTGAAGCCCCGGAGGAACACAGAGCCACGCGACGATGGAGAAGACGGAGCCCTTTCCGGCGCTGGATGAGCGGGTGAACAGGTTGTTGCCGGAGGAGACGACAGGCGCGAGCGTCCAGAATAAGGTGCAGAGGAGGAGGAAGAGCAGTGGGTTGGGGGGAGAGATCAGGGCAGGAGATACTGGTGTGCCGGCTATTGCGACGATGGAGTTGAAGACGCAGAGTGCAGCGTTGTCGAGGGTGAGTTTTTTCGCTGCTTGTGGCGGGGTATATCGTCGTGAAGACATACTGACGTCGTCATATAGGCACGGAGTGAACGTGACCGTAAGGCGCGTCCGTTCTCGAAGCGGAGAAAGGCCAAGTCCCTATTGAGAAGATGCAAGAGCGTCGCCCTGAAATACACCTGGGTGACACCTCTCGCCATCCTCGGCGTATTCGCCGCTCTCTACGCCATCAACCCCACCGAGTCGAACATCGTCAACCGCTTCATCTTCCTGTCCTACAAGCGACCCATCCCCGATGGCAGCCCCGCCGGCACCGAGCACAAATACGGCAAGGGATATTGGGACTATGCGTTCCTGTCCTTCTACATCGTGGTTCTGTCCTTCACGCGCGAGTTCATCATGCAGATGCTGCTGCGCCCCCTCGCGGTATACTGCGGGCTGCGCTCGCGCGCCAAGCAATCCCGCTTCATGGAGCAGGTGTACACGGCGATTTACTTTGCGTGTTCGGGACCCGCGGGCATGTACGTCATGAGCCGTACGCCTGTGTGGTACTTTAACATCGCCGGCATGTACGAGGGCTTCCCTCACCGCACGCTCGCGGCCGACTTCAAGTTCTACTACCTCTTCCAGGCGGCGTACTGGGCGCAACAAGCTATCGTGCTGCTGCTCGGGATGGAGAAGCCGCGAAAGGACTTTAAGGAGCTGGTGGGACACCATATCGTTAGTCTGTTGCTTATTGGGCTCAGCTACCGCTTTCACTTCACGTATATCGGGCTGGCTGTGTATACCACGCACGATATTAGTGATTTCTTCCTTGCTGTAAGTTCTCCGCGTTCGTGCTCGAGGCCACCACTGACAACCAACAGACATCCAAGACACTGAACTACATCGACCACCCCCTCGTCGGCCCTTACTTCGGCCTCTTCACCATCGTCTGGATCTACATGCGCCACTACCTCAACCTCCGCATCTTCCTCTCCCTCTTCTTCGAGTTCAAGACCGTCGGTCCCTACGAGCTCAACTGGGTGACCGAGCAATACAAGTGCGACCTCTCCCACTACATCACCGCCGCCCTCCTCGGCAGTCTACAATGCCTCAACCTCTTCTGGCTCTTCTCGATCCTGCGTATCGCCTACCGCTTCCTCTTCTTCAACGCCCTATCTGATGAGCGCAGCGATGCTGAAGACGATGAGGAGTATGACCGCGAGTTGCGTGATGAGAAGGAGCGCGCGGAGAGGGAGAAGAAGGAGTTGAGCAGTATTACCGAGGTCAATGTGCCTACTATTAAGTTGAATGGTAGCGTGGAGGCGGCCGAGGCAAGTGGTGCTTCGACGAGCGGTGCGTCTTCTATCAGGAAGTCGCCGAGGAGGAAGGCTTAGGTCTGTGGAATGTTCCGTGATGAAAGAAAGACTTATGATATGGTTGATGACGGTTAGCTGCATGCTGCGATGCGGCAGAGCAGTGGTGGGGTCTGGGAGGTGTGGGGAAGGCACCTATGTTTATTATTTTTCTCTTCCTGTACACTTATTATCTCCATATTCTTCATCGCGCGTCAGCGTGCTAATGTCATAGATTTCCCTTTTCACCCCCTTTTTTCCAAGGGCTGCGCGTGCCGAAGTGCATGTTCCAGGCATGAGAAGATTTGAGATTTTACTATATTGGAGATTGTGCTTCATTGGGCAATCTATACGTATTTGTCGTCGCCTCCCCAGTGTGATGCAGACTATGGCATTTAAAAGCTGGCAAGTGACTGGAGTTAAGGCATCGCTGGACCTTGCCAAAAACCAGGTGATACCAGGCTGTGCTTTAGCCGGCAACACAGATTTAGAACTTGGGATTGAGGATCAGGGTGACAAGAAACGTGGTGACAAAATGGGGAAATAGTGACAAAACAAGGGGGGCGGTGAGAAAAGGTGGTGGGTGGTAAGAAATGGTAGGTGACAGCAAGAAATGGAATGATGTTTCCTTGTTCAATGCGGTTGGCAGCAGACGTCTCTGCACTGCACCTGTTACTTTCTTACATCCCAATTTCTCTTCTTTGGCGTCTTTCCATTACTTGTTGTTTGCTGTCAAGATTTAATTGGTACGAGCAATTTTCTATCATTCCATCCCCCCACGTGAGAGGAACCGATAACTTCTTCCCAGACTCCCAGACACCACCTCCCCTCCATTGACAGGGAAGGGTTCATTCACCACAACCACCCACCACCGCCACCCTCCTCCCCTCACCAGCTCTCAAGCACTCCCCCCCTTCTCTCGCCCCCCAGCGCCTCTCATCCAATCCTCGCCGCCTCAACGCTCTCAATAAGCTCACGCATATAAACCGCCGTCGGATCATCCATCTCACCAATTCTTCTCGCGAAAGAAGCCGCTGTCGGTGTCCCAGCCAGGGGGCGCGGCTGTGTCTGCTGTTGCCCGATTGTGGCTGATGTGAAGCCCGGGGCCCGCGTTAGGGACGCTGGTGTCTGTGGTTGGGGGGGGTTGGTTCCGAGACTAGGAGGGTGGGAGGGCGTGAAGGTGATGGTGGAAAGAGTGGTTTGGACGTGGTTTGTGAGGGAGCCGACGCCATTGGAGAGGTTTTGATGGATAGGGGGAGGTGGAGGTGAGTTGGTGGGCTGGGTGGTGGAGGGGGGGATTGACATTTTGTTCTTTGATTGCGGTGTTTGTGTTGATGTTGAAAGGGGTTTGTTTGGTTTGGATTGCAGATGAAGGGAGGGAGGTGATGAGGAATTTAGGGAAGGGTGAGGATTTTACGGGGGGGACGGGGGAGTCACTGTGTGTTTAGTGTTGCGTAACGGAGCACATAGTTGTGTGCTTGAATCAGCGACAGTTGTGAGTAACATCACTGACACTGAAACTGTTTAGACGTGAGAAATAATGACAGCAAACTTTTATAAGTTTGTGCAAGGTTGTGGTGTCAGAGCTGCTGTTTTCGGCTGGCGTCCTTGTGTCGACGCGCAACGCGTTTCGAACACTATCACCACCTCTACCACAATGTCTCTTACTCCTCCATCCGCAGCCCTTTATTCTGACCCTGCCACTGCTTTTACTGCGATCCAGGCACACGCACGAGATAAATGGCTACGTGATTAGCGTGATAAGAATGCTGCTCAAATAGCTTGTCTGCGATCACGTTGGAAAGTACAACGAAAAGGGCAAGAACCCTCAAAATCACGAGTCAAAGCAACACAGTAGTACTAGCTTCAAGTGTGAATTCCTTATAGGGGTAGAATTGCGTCTTAATAAGATATGGATTAACTAGACTCTTTATGGTGCCAATATAAGTTACATTACCCTTTTCAGGTCACCGCTTCCACCACACAACCTTCCCTGATTTTAAGGGCATCGTAATTCAGTCTCCCTTATCAGCGATATCTAGCAGAGAAGGGGCCCTGGCTTACTGCCCATCCACCAGTCCGAACTTTGAACCTCTTGTAAACACTGCGCAGTTTTGCCAACCGAGTGCGGATCAGCTAGGATCTCTCTAAATCCGATTTATTCTTCAATTGGGAATATCCCGGCACAATATGAGATAGATCACCGAGGGGAAGCTGCAGTGGAAAATCCACGGCTACAAGAAGCAAAGAAAACAGTAGATACCACCCACCGAGACAGGCTGCGAATAGAATAGCCCCTCCGCCCTGAAAATAGGATCCCAAGTGTTAATTTTGAGATCTGAACACCTGGGAAGCACCATGGGAAAGGACTTACAACTTGAAACTTCTGAGCAAGTACAGTCTCTTGCATTGCCAAGTAAAAGTAGCTTGCGATCATAAGACCAACGCCAACGACCACCGTGAATAGGATCCAAACAAGGACTAGATTGGTCCGAAAGGAACATATCAAGTAGAAAAAGCATAATAGGTTGAAGAAAACTAGGAAGAATCCTAGATGACATTTTGATTTCCGTTAGATTTTTGTTGTCCAAAAAACAAAAAGTTGAACGAATGCAGGAGTCGACGAACCAAAGCTAGCATTAAAGCCCTCCGTCTCAAGCCCTGCAGCAGGATCAGTGGGCGAGGGCGAATATGCGGCATATGCACCATAGAACGGCTGTAGGGTTGCGGCGAGGGTGAGGTAAAAGCATCCTAGATCATTAGTAATCAGTAACACGTAATTGACAAGGGTTAATTAAGACCATTGGATAACTTACCAAAGGACATGAACACCACACACGAAAAAGTGTTACCGATCAGACACTCCAGTAACCCACCAACAAGCAACAGAACACCCCCGAAAAAGATGTAAGCCCCGCTATATCAATGATGAGTTGACGTTCACTCCCAAACGGGCAGTAAGCAAATGCTGATCTCCACTTACATATGGGCAGCTCCATCATGACCAGCACCTCTCCAACCCATTAGGTCGCATGATAAAGGGGTCAAGCTCATCACGAATCCTGTGACAGCTCTAGGCTAGTATCAGTAACTTGCCACCGAGACAATTCGAGGACTGCCTTACATAGGGGTTGGATTGCCGATGATACTCCGAAGACCCCCAGCAACTGGAATCTTCGAATTCTCTGGAGGCATCAGGATACTTCCTGCGGACCTGGTCTCTCTAAATGTAGGAGTCGTGGTTTCTGCACATTCCAAATACTCAATCTCATTGGCATAGGTCGGCTTGCCCTCGGGGTCGCTCGTATCATGTCTCTGTGGTGAGTATGCCCGAGGCATTGTTATTGTTGGAAGTGGAAGTCGAAGTGTGGATGAGATGGGACTTAGAATAGCTTTTGAACGTATATAAATCTTCACCAGCCCGATGGGAGAGGGAGAGGATAAATATATATGTACATAACTTGTAAATTTCAAGTCACCCAGCTCAGGGGTGATATGACCCTTCCATTTGCCCGGAATTTGTCTCTGCTATCTAAGACAGAAGACAAGCTATGGCTTCCGTCTAACTAGTCAGTATCTTAACAACGAGGTGAATGACTTCCTAATACGGCATTCCGGATGTTGGAGACGCAGATCAGCCATGGATCAGAGCGGTGGGAGATGGTTTGGCGAGACAAGTCTGAAAGAAAGAGCCGGGTGTACGGAGAGAGGCTCGTAGATCCTTTCAGGCGAGATTCCACGATCTAGCATGCGATCAACTTCCGGCATTGGGTCTAGATTGCTTCCGCTAAGCGTGGTCGGATGAGAGGATGCGCTGCTGGGCCCCTGAAATTGAAAGAGTATAACGAAGTGCATTGTGCCTGCTAGGCGTAATCAACTACTACTAACGGTATATGATAGCCATACTGGGACCATGGCCTTACCGGCAATTGGGCGTAGGCGTAAGTCGGCAACGACATACCCCATCAAGCTTTATGATGTGGTCAGTGCAGTCGGTGCTGGTGCGACTCGTGCACACAACAACCACCATCCCCTCAAATAGTGCGCGACAGAAAAGGCGGGGGAGCTGAAGAGTGGGTCCTAATTGCTGCTGCCCCTGACTCGACTTAGAAGGATCTGGTGGGGGTCGGTCAGTTTGATAGGTTGCTCACTTTCGCTTCAATTCCTAGGTCGTCAGGTCCCGGTGTAGCTATGATATGGTATATACGTTAATATTGAGAAATATATGCATTGTTCTGTCTAGAAAGTAGCTGCTTAAAAATACGGTGAAGTTATGCTGAGGTTATGTGACCGTATTACAACAGTTAATGTAGGGTCTAACCGGCCCAACCATATTTATTGTGCCTATACAAAAACACTGAAATATGAGAGAGAGCTAAAGCTTGATATCATCTTCCTATCTACTAGACAGGAAGTCACCACCCCCGCCCTTGACTAAAAGTATACCCCTCTTTCTCTAGACTCAGAGCCGCGCTTAGGATCCGCGTCACGAGACCATTAAATCTGCGGAGGGGTGGAGATTTGTACCACAGCGCCTCCTTCGAAATCAAACACTGCATGGTCGAATGGACCGGCTTGACGGAGCACGCTCGGTGAGTTGTCTACATATCTTTTCCGGTACTTATATCAACCTGGTAACACCCAGCCAGCTACATCCCCGACAACATTTCTTTCATCAATTGATCTTTGATTCCCTTTTCAACGTCCCACAATGGCTACAGCAGACGTCCAGCAAAGTGTTCCCTCGCACATACGTGTAGTGCCGGGCTCGGTCAACATCCCAGTGGCACGCTTCCCAGCGCCATCGAAAGGTGACACCTTCGACCCAGAGCAGGTCGCGTCCAACTTGGTTGATGCTTTCAATCTCGCACTCGGCGAACGTGACTTTCACAAAGTGTCGAACTTGTTTGAGGACAGTGGCTTCTGGCGCGACCATCTAGCCCTATCATGGCAGCTTCGAACGGTGCATGGCCAGGAGGCTATCGTGAAGTTCCTGGAGAGATGTTCTGGGTCTAGGGAGGGTATGCGGCTGCGGAAAATTTCTGTTGACAAGAGCTCCTCCGTGCGCGCCCCTAAAGTTTGCGCACTTGACGGCGCTGGAGAATTTCAAGGTATCCAGTTTTTCTTTGAGGCGGAAACGGCTCACGGCTCTGGAGTGGGAATCGCACGTCTCGCGCTACGGAACGATACGTGGAAAATCTTCACTTTCTATACTGGTCTTCAAGAACTAAAGGGCCATGAGGAGCTTCTTGGGCATAGAAGACCCAAGGGAGCGGAACACGGTGGTCATCCAGATCGCAAGAACTGGGCAGAGAAAAGACTTGATTCTGCTGCTTATACTGACGGTCACGAACCAACTGTAGTCATTATCGGTAAGTCTTCATCTATCAATCACTGAGATCCCCACTGACCCTCATTTTGCAGGCGGCGGACAAGGTGGTTTGACCGCCGCTGCGAGATTGAAGATGCTAGGTGTGGATTCTCTCATCATCGACAAAAACGAATCGGTCGGGGACAACTGGCGCCTCCGGTATCGCCAGCTCGTCCTACATGATCCCGTGTGGTACGATCACATGCCTTACATGGACTTCCCAGCACATTGGCCTATCTTTACTCCAAAGGATAAGCTGGCTGAATTTTTCGAGTGCTACGTCAAAATGCTGGAACTCAATGTTTGGACCAGTACGACCATAACCCAATGCGAATGGGACGAGCAAAATGCCAACTGGACTGTATCTCTCTCTCGGCAACAGAGTGACGGAACTTCCGAAGTGAGAACTTTTCGCCCGCGCCATATCATACAAGCGACTGGTCATTCCGGAAAGATGAAAATGCCGTATATTCCAGGCATGGAAACCTTCCAGGGCAAACGTCTCTGCCACTCCTCACAATTCCCTGGTGCCGAGAAGAATAGCCAGGGCAAGAAAGCCATCGTCGTGGGTTCGTGTAATTCAGCCCATGACATCGCACAAGATTATCAGGAGAAAGGCTATGAGATCACCATGGTCCAGCGATCGACAACCTGTGTCGTCTCCTCGGCTGCCATCACTAATATTGGGCTAAAGGGGCTCTACGAGGAGGGTGGCCCGCCTGTGGCAGATGCGGACCTCATGCTGCATGGCACTCCTACGCCAGTCATGAAGGCACTTCAGGTCCAGATCACTTCGCAGCAAGCAAAGCATGATCAGAAGCTTCTAGATGGGCTTGAAAAAGCTGGGTTCAAGGTAGACAGTGGCCCTAACGACTCTGGACTATTCATGAAGTATTTCCAGCGCGGTGGTGGTTACTATATTGACGTGGGGGCTTCGCAAATGGTTGTCGATGGCAAGATCAAGGTGAAGCAAGGCCAGGAAATCGCCGAAGTCCTGCCCCAAGGCCTCAGGTTTTCTGATGGTTCTGAGCTGGAAGCGGATGAAATTATCTTCGCTACTGGATACGATAATATGCGCTCGCAGACAAGGGTGCTTCTAGGAGACAAGATTGCTGACAAGGTATCTGATGTTTGGGGCTACAACGATGAAGGAGAAATAAGGACCATGTGGCAGGATAGTGGCCACCAAGGGTTTTACTTCCACGGGGGCAATCTGGCGACCGCAAGGTACTACTCCAAGATCCTGGCCTTACAGATCAAGGCCCTTGAGGAGGGGATCTATCGGTATGGGGAATTATAAGTGGACGAGTACATAGATCTTTTAGAGGGAGGGCTTCGTTCTTGCTAATCAAATACTTCTTAACTTCCTCCTACCTTTTGTATCTTCCCATCTGTATCTTCTGTATTTTCTCAACACATTCTACCCTCTCCGGCCTCACCTTTACAGCAGCACAAAGTTTTACTACGCAACATTCATCATTCCTTTTTTTAAAGTCTATTTATTCTACTTATACTAAGTTTTAGTGTAAGAGCGTAATTTTTATAGACGTTAACGCCGCTTATATTATTAAATTCCAAAATGCATTTCTAATATATTATAAATATATTCAACATACAATAGGTTTGGCGCAGATTATAGATTTTAGAATCACTTTCGCGCATATTTACATTTAGGATGTTATCCGTATCCCATCCACATCCAATCAGAGGTTATAGCTAAGTATCATGACGATACACCATGGTGTGTAGTCGGTAATGGGTAGCTCCTAACGTATCGGGTGGTGTTGTTAGTGCCGATTACCACTCCTCATTCCAATCAAACAGGCAACTTGGCCGAGCGGTTATGGCGCCAGTTTCAGGTTCACCTGATTCATCAAACTACTGGGTAGTCGAAGCCTCGATGCTGTCGTAAATATACACATAGTCCATGAAGGATTTGGGCAACATTGTAAATCTACGTAGGTCCACAGAGGCTTCAGACAGCATTAATTGCACGTATTATAGATTAGTGTTAAGTTGGGGGAGTCAATTGATCTATCTACCTATAGTTCATGAACTGCCTCGTCCCTCCACAACTAGAATTCCCGAAAGAATATAAGAACTTCATAATCTGTGAACTATTCCCGTTCCATAGAAGTAGAGCCTGACTCCACGAGATCTACTACACGAGAGTAGTAAATCCTATGTCTCCTTTTCATAATCCAGCACAAACAGATCGCTGGAATAGAGGCCTGAGACTGCACAAAGGATGGAGGCTTCGATCGCACAAAGAATTGGAGGCTCTGGTCGCATAAGAATTGGAGGCTCTGGTCGCATAAAGGAATGGAGGCTCTGATCGCATAAGAATTGGAGGCTCTGGTCGCATAATGGAATGGAGGCTCCGGCCGCACAAGAATTGTACAGCCATGTATAAAGGCGTTGCCTGAATCAGGCAAGACAGATAATCAGCTTCGCAGAAGATTAGGTGAGGTCCATCTCCGTATCATCGCGGACGGCCTCCTCAACCCAGCGCCTGTTAAGCATAGACTCCTCGCGTCTACCCCGAGAGATATCGAGGATAGCTGCTACTAGAGCTTCCGGCGACAGCTGCTGGTGCCCTGGTAAATGATCCACCCTGATATCTGGCGCCTCAATTAACTCATCTTCAATCCTGAACCACTTGCCGATGGTGAATGCTGTCGTCATGTTGTCATCAGCATCTTTCTTTTCCTGCTCATTAACGGTAATGCTAAGCTCGGCAGTAGCTCCAGGCAAAGCCTTCACCATCGCATTTCTGATAATACGCGACTGGAAGCTATCTTCGACGGACAACTCAAAGCGCTCGACCGTGTGGGGCTGTGTCAGGCGCCTAAAGCGTCCTGTGGCCTGGACTTTTTCTCCCTCGTTCATCGGGGAATCAAATTCTATCGTATGGTTGCATAGATTTTGGAGGTTCAGACCAACAGAGCCAACTGCGTAACTACCCACGAATATATGGCACTCATCTGTTTTGGTAGTGAGCTTCTTGACTAGAGAATGTCTCTCTTCGCTGGAAAGCTCTGCTGTATATGTCGCAGAATCGATTTGAAGCGCCTGGAAACAAGCATGCAAGAGAATCTGGTTTGCTGGCAGAGAGCACCATATTCCAATCTTACGACCGGCAAGAACCACGAGAGACGCTACAATCTGTAGCAGCTGTCGCAGTTTCGGGGACCCACGGCAAATTAATGCCAGCTGTTTCGCAATTTCATGCTTTTCTGGGAGGTCGAAATCACACTTGCCCGTAGCCTTCACTTGGGAGTCTCTAATCAGCTCAAGCCAGCTCCATAGGCAACCCTTCTTAGCTTTCCAGCCCTTGACTTGATCAGCTGTGACATAGTCGCCAGTCCACTGATAAGATAAGGCAGTCGACAGCAGCATGAGGTTCCGCGCGTGTTTGCGGTTCCAACAAACCTTTCCATCCGGTAAGAAGTGGGCTAGCTTCTGCAGCGGCATCGCAGAGAGCTCATTGTACGATCTCTGTTCATCTGGAGAAAATCGACAGATGATTCGACGGCTAAAGAGCCTCGGCAGCGATTCGCCTATGACCTTGTTGTGGTCCGAAGGATCTTTGGAAGCATAAGTTCGTCGTAGGAGGCATCTTTTCCATGCCTTCTCAAGGTAGAAGCCACGCTTCTCCAGTGAGGCATTAGGCCCCGTAATCCATGTGTGGAGAGCATGAAGGGTCATGCGCAACACAGCTGCTGGATGGTCGTCGGGGAGTTCGTATGGATTTACATCTCTACGAACCCCCCACTGCTGGAGATTCTCTAGGGTCCAGAGATCAGTATTGGCTTGGATGATGTTCACGAAGCCTTCGAAGTCATTTATCCCATTAGGGAGTACGGTAGCCGTCGCGAGAATCGTAAAGGGTGGCTGCATCCACTTGATGGTGGTGCTTATAGCAGTACTCGCATTCTTTATGCAGTGTGCTTCGTCGATGACGAGAAACTCGAATAGACCGCTTAAATCGCGCTCCCATGTGCGGTCTGGTTGTCTCCAGGCATCCTCGGCTTGGATTTTTGTCCACCCAAGATCATTCACTCGATGATTCAAAAGTCTAGTCGGTCCGTGACGAGCTCGCAGTGTGTCTGGCGACGTGAGGATTATCGTCCTGGCATTCCTCTCAGAGCCATCGAAATGGACCGACCCACGGAGCAGCGGCCCATCGACCTTCTTGCCAGTAGTGGCTATGGTCAGAGCCTCCGAACCGTAGTAGACCAACGAGATCATTTTAGGATCAAAATTCTTTATATCTCCGGCCCATTGCTGGATGATCTCTCCGGGAACTCCAAGAAGGATGGGCCTTGGAGGCTCGGGCGACGCTCTATCGCCGGCGGCCCACTCTCGATGAGCCTCTAGCATGCCTTCTCTCACCTCTAATTTCTACAAAGGGACAATGTTAGTATAACGCTTCAATATACTCTACTTGTAGTAACTTACCTTTGCTAAGAAGCCCAGACACTGTATCGTCTTACCCAGACCGGTATTATCGGCTAATATACAGCCAGAGATGGCCTGGTCCTCTGCGAAGTCGAGGAGAGCCTTCAGTCCGACGACCTGCCAGCTTTTAAAAGCCATAGTCGGCATCATGTTTGGGAGGCGGGGATGTAATGGGTCTAAATTGCCCAGATCGGTGCAGTCTCCAGCATAGTCAAATCGCTGTAACTTTGCGTTGTCGAGTAGTCGTTCCATCCTGTCGACTCCGGATGCTTCTGCATCCGTAGCCTTGCGGTAGTTGAACTTGTCCTCTTGGGACCCTTTCTCCAGATCCTTGTACCACTGGATGCTCTCTTCGTTGAGAGCATCCAGGTCTGCCTCTTCTCCCGGGGCGGGCGTTTGGCGAACAAATGGGGTTTGGATCCTGACAGGATCCCCAAAGCTTTTGACTGCGGAATAAATGGTCATATATTGGCCGTAGCGCGTTTCTAAGTTGAAAGGATCCTTTGGATCCATGGTTTTCTTCATGGCTGCGAACTCGTCAAACTCCACATCATTTCCTTGATTCACTGCTGAGCTTTCAGCTGCAGCGGCCAAATCAGCTGCTGAGGCAGTCGAGCTAACAGCAGTGACAGAAGTGTTGGCTGCGGGATCTCTCTCGTTCTCAGTGTCCGACTGCTGGTGGCGACTGGGAGCCGAGTTATGGGTTGCACGTAGCATTGCGTGCCAGAGTCGGGCGAAGGCTTCTTCCATGGACATCTTTACGCCGTAGAAAATTCCTTGGCGATTTTTCATGTTAAAGACTGTCATTTGAAATAAGCAAAGACTATACCAATCGATATCAGTAAAGTCATCGACGTCTGGTTGTTAAGCAGAAAATTTCTGGAGGCCATAACCTTCTCTTCGTTGATGGTTTGAATTACTGCGCCCAGAGTTGGGCCCTGGCGGGTTCCCTTCCCCTTCCCTTTCGAAGTGGCTGCAGGATCTACATCAGACAATGAGACCCTGTCTTTTAATATAGAGAAGAACCTTTTGAAAGCCTTGCTCTCGATCCATCCAGTAAACTGATCGGTGCTCTTTAACCCAAACGCATCTGTCATTCGGCCTAGCGATGAGTACGTGTTTGGCGGTAGGACGCCGTTCACACCAAGCTTCACCGGCGGCTCTGTAGTCTGCAGCGCAGCATTGAGCTTACGACGCTTGGCGGGCGTCGCGGATTCAGACGACTCGCTATCAGATGGGCTACTAGCACGCGTATTTGATGGGTTTGCTCTGGTGTTAGGGCGCGGTGGTGGAGGCATGCTCGACTGTGTAGCACCAGCTGTTGATGGAGCCTTCGTTGCGCCACCTGCGGTGGATGGAGCCTTCGACGCACCACCTGTGAATGGAGCCTTCGGTGCACCACCTGCGGTAGGAGCCTTCGGTGCGCCACCTGTGGATGGAGCCTTCGACGCACCACCTGCGGTAGGAGCCTTCGGTGCACCACCTGTGGATGGAGCCTTCCCAGCCTGTGCTGGGTCTTTAGAGGGAGTAGTTCCCATCGCGATCTGAAGGCTTTAGTCGCGGTGACTTCCAGTAAAGTATCTTAGGATGTTGTCAGAAGGTGTCTTGATATATTTATAAGTGTATAGTTACCAGTTGTCGACTCGTAGTGCTTGTACCAGGTCGAATGCTTGGGTATATTTGCGTCAGATTGACAGTTCACTTTCGATCTGAGTGATTTGGTTCAGTTAGAACCACAAAGGTTTCGACTAATCTAAAAGTATTGAATGAGTTATAGTTCAGAGGCATCAGTGAGGTAAGGAATTGCACTTACTGAAGTTTGGGGTGGAGGCTTTCACGAGACCTGATGAATTGACGACAGGTTGTGTTGAATCCGATGAATTTAAAGGCAGATATGGGCGTTCGACCAACCTAAAGATGTTGGATGAGTTATAGTTTAGAAGTAATAACTATGAAAAGAAATAAACTTACTGGCGTTTGGCTTGGAGGCTTTCGCCAAGCTTGATGATTTTGACGGGTTGTTTGAAGAATTTGAAGAATTTGAAGGCGGATGTGGGCGTGAAGTCAAGTAAGATGTCAGGTAAGAACACGGCTAGGTGTTGCCCCCTCAAAGAAAGGCTTAAAGATAGCCTTGTCCTGCTTCGATCTGAGTACAGACAGTTACAATAAGCGTAGTTCAGGGGAAACACGAACTGGGGACTACTAGACAAAGGGACAATAACACCCATAATAGTCCGCAGTAATATTATACTTATAATATTACATACTACCACAGAAGAGAAAAATCTATTGAATTCGTGCATATTTGTTATAGTTACAGCTAATTGTAGCCTTCATCCGTAACTACATTTCAGAGCACAGTTATTAGTAAATGTAAACTATTCGTTAGGGGTTGTAGGTGGCTCTCTCAAACAGACTCAAGCAGGCTCAAGCCCCATCGCTTGCAAGAGAGCATCAGGAAGATTTGGAGGCGAAGGGTCATCGTGAAGACAGTCTCTCAAAAAATCATCTACTCCGCCCATATCAATGTTCATTAGGACCTCTTGAATTGAGGTGACGCCTTCGACATTGGCGGCGTCAATGTGCTGTGGGGGGCCGCCAGCGAGAACGTGTTCATATGACATTGGTCGAGACACTTCCAGTTCGGCATCTTCGCTGTAGAGTATCCCATACGACTCGAGCACCGCCATCCGATCAGCAAAGCCTTCCGCGCGCTTCTTCCGGTCGTATCTGACGGAAGCCTTCGCCCCGCCATTTGTATTCTGCTTCCACTTGTCGGAATAGCCTGCTTCGGTTTTCAGCTTCTCATGCTCTTCGCCCCAGACATGCACCGACGATTTCTCGACGTGCCTTAGCACCATTGCGGCAGACGGGTAATCCGCCGCACGTTTATGCTGCAGGGCAACACAAAATGGGCAAGACCACGGGTCTGATCCGGGGCCATGCTCTGCCTCTGCCTGGAGCCTTCGTAGAAACTTGTTCCGCAGGGAGTGGAAGTCCGAGTTGCGATGTCGCTGGAGATGCGCCATACACTTCCATGTTCGTGTTCTATGCTCCGTGTCAATATCCTCGTCTTCCATACACTCACGACAGACAAGCTCGTTGTTGTGTCTGGGCCTCGCCGTGATGGCAAGCGGTAAAACGCTCATTGGCAAGCTGCCGCCGTGCGACAGCTGAGGCGTAGCCTCTGGGAACTGAAGAAGAAGCTGCATAAAGGCTCGAACATAAACGTTGTACGGGATTTCGTGCTGGTCATGGTCTATAGTATCACCAGGCTCATCTGTGAGCCTAGTGATGACGCCTTCGGATGCTAACACTTCAATGTCTGGCTCGTGGGGGCTCTCGACAAAGTCACGCTCAAAGCCTCCATCAGCAAGCATAGCTGGAGGCTCCACGTCCATAGTATCCTCAGCAGGTGCCGTCGCGCATTGATCGAGAACTGCTCTCATAAGGCCCGATTTAGAATTGCCAACTCGTGCCACAGCCTCTTCCCGAGTCATCCCTTCTTGCAGCTCTTCCGACCTTACTCTGAGTAGCGAGGCGAAGACGATCTTTGACACTCGCCGTCTATAATTCTTCCACTCCGTATGCGAACCAAGTTCGGGGGCGTTTGTGTCAGCTTCAATGAAGGCTGCGACAGCCTCGTTGAGGACGCCTCCATATATTGCCCGGACTTCCGTAGCCCCTAGCGCTGTTGTGGATAAGTCATGAAGGCGCCGGGTCTGTACCATCATCTTCTTGTCGACTACCTCTCCCAGGGCCATCGCAGAGATGTCGGTAATGGGAGCATCGTCAACATAAAAATGCTCAAGAGCCTTAGACTGGGCACTGTGCCCCAGAATACGGCGAGCATGGTCGGGGCCCACCAACTCAGTTAGATCAGTTGCGATCCGACGCCTAATGGAGTAAAAGGTTATGGTGCGTTCATATCCCATATGGCGGCCCAGTTCTCGAAGGTACTCGGTGAGGGACGCAGCGCTTGCGGGCTTCTGGGATACATCTAATCCACGGGGTGTGCTTCCGAGCAGAATGGGTTGGTCGAGGAACGAAGGCTTCCACTAGGTTCATTTAGTACGACGCTATAATACGAAAGGGGGTGGAACTATACCTGTATGTTCAACCTGTCCCCATTCAGAAGGTCATCCAAGGTCTCTATCCCGGCGATTGCTCCTCTCCTCACCGCAATTATGAGTAGGCGGTGGGGAACTGAAAAAACCAGATTGTCGGTTATGTTTGGAGACATTACGCGACACTTGATGGGCCTTGAAGGCTTTGCTGCTTTGCTCGCCTGCTCGGCATCTTGCGAGTTGGTCTTAACGACCCTGAAATTAATGTCGGCAATAAACTTGCCCTGCTCTGCGCCCCGGAATATTTTCACATCGCTCCACATTAAAAACCTGCCAGCTTGGATGCTGGTCTTATCCTTGGGGTTGTGCCCCAAGCTGCCAGGCCTTACGGCGCACGTTCTCCCCATGCACCATGCTAGGTGGTGCATTTCCGCCACTATAAAGCAGCGAGTCTGCTGCATGTCGAGGTCGATCATTTGCGAGATCTCAGGTAGACCAACATGTGTGCTGTTCAAATCCCCATACAGGGGGATATTAAATTTATGCACAGCAAAACGCAGTACTTCGGTGATGTTGTTATACAACAGCGCTGCTCGTGGAGCTTCTATATCCCTGAGCCTATAGCTTCTGTTGGCGTGGAAGCTTAGTCCGGATCGTATCTTAGTCAGAGATTGGTATGTGCATGGTGTTCCCCGGGCGCGGCCACGCATTCTCGGCGCGGCGTACAGTATGAAACTATCGCATAGTTAGCTCGAAGAATATAGTGAAGCTCGAAACGTAGACAGAGAAATGCAGTCTGATACGAAGGAAGAGTAGCTTGAAGTCGGCTGGGAACATAACCGCCGACTTCTCAGCCTCAGATTGACCCTCCGTGATCTGCTTGATAAAGAGTAAGAAGGCTTCGTAGTTGAACAACACGCGGTCTTGGTCGATCTGTGTCGACACAGCGGCCCAGCGGAAGCCTACGGCTTCGTCGTTGAGGTCATTGAGTTCTTTCATTAAATCAAGGACATATTCATTATCAGCCGCCGACGATATATGATTTATTTCTTCAAACAAGGTCCGACGGCGTGGGAATGTGGCCGCCATGGTGTATGTGGATGAACAACACCTGTCGTCGCTGAAGGCTTCGATGACCTGAAGGCTTCGACGACTAGTGGCCGTCAAGTCGCACTAGAGAATGAGATGAAACGAGCTCAGGAGAATGAGACGAGATGGGCACAGGCGTGGGAGTGGTGTTGTAACGTATGTACGGAAGAGAGGTATGGAGGGTTCATCAGACACCATAAGTTGTGCGTCTAATTTGGCGGCAACAACTCAAGTATCCCAAGTAACCCAAATATCCCGGAACGAACACGTAACTGTTATTTAACCCGCCACCTTATAAAGAGAACGCGAATCGTTACGGAATAAGAGAAGGAGAGTTAAAACAGTAATATTATTATAAAGTAAAGTACCTACTCTCTTCTAACTACAGCTTATAGAGAGCCTTGCGTAGAGCTTCCATAGCGAATTTATAGTGTGCAAAGATAACCATAAAGTAAAGCTAAAATAATAGTAACCAGTAACTGTATAAAGGTATAGCATGCCGTAAATCCTGCTGCACATAGCTAGAGATGGAGGCTTCGGCAGTGGAGGCTTCAGTCATGGCGGCTTCGGCGTGGAGGCTTCAGTAGAGGCTTCAGTAGAGGCTTTAGTGGAGACGTAGCCGGTAGTAGATAATATAACAAGGTAATCCTTACGATGATTGCAGACCTGTATCGACATCTGGGCGGGCTCTCTTTCGGGGTCTCTCCTTATTCGTCGTGAGATCCAACGGTTGAGCAGAGCCTCCAGGCTGAACGGCTCCAAGACTCTTTTTGCGTCGGGAGCAGAACTCGAGGAAGAGCGAGACGAGCGCACTCTTGTTCAGCTTCTGCAGCAATTGCGCAGGAGAATCCGCTGGTTTGACAACAGCGACATCATTGTTAGCGTTGGCCTCCACTTCAGGAACAGTAACATGGTCGGAAGCTTGGGCGGCCAAGAGGTATGACTGCTTGAATGCCAAAGCTACCCGAGCGGAGCCTTCACAGACTGAGGAGTATAAGTGACACTTGTTTTTAGTCGTATATGTCCCGAATGCATCGTAGAAGTGCTCGTCGTGATGAAGTCTGATCTCGTCCATGGCAGCAGTACTTTCTGTGGTGAGGTTGAAAGGACCATGATTGGCATCGACGGTGGTGGGTTTCTTGGCAGTGGCTGGCCCCGCTTGAGTGTGCTCATCGAGTTGGTCGCGATCTTCGCTGTTGACCCGAGTTTCATCCAGGCTGAGGTTCGCATTGTCGTCAGTTCCGCCGTAGTTGTCGCCCTCACTCTCAGAGTGTTGACTGCTACCTGAACTCTCCCCGTCGTCGTCAGAGGCCAGTATGATCGCACGACGACGTGCCTTCTGTGGCTGCTTTTTCTTGGTGCGTGTCTTGGCGCGGCTGGTACGAGTAGCTGCAGGACGGGAGAGGTGTCTGCTCCACAATAGATTAGATCGGGGTATCCAATGAGATGAGAGTGGATGACTTACTTATTGACCATGATGACCAGAGCCTCCTGTGAACGAAGAATGTTCTGCAGCATATGTAGGAGGTAGTTCTGGTTGTTCAGCAGAGCAACCTCTGCTGGCGACGCATGTCGGTAGTTGTCAAGACGAAGCCACTGACCAGTAGACTCGACGGCGACATGTGGCGGATTGATGGGAGTTTTGACAGTTTCACTTCGACTGCTGCTTGCCATGTTTGAGAGGGAGGCAGGGTCTGTTGCTAAGGCTGCGACTGCTCTCTGAGCTGAACTTTCGACAGAAGCAGGGTAACCTTGTCTAATTGGTGATGAGTCTTTGGTGAAGGCTTCAAAGAGTCATGACTGGGTCTGCGAATGCCCTTTGATAGAGGAGGCCCTTTGACGGAGGCTCCGGCAGGGTGGCCTTGTCCAAAATACTGTGATGAATGGGGATATATCTAGTAGTACGGATGAAGGCTTCAGGCAGGGTGACTTTGTCTAAAATACTTCAGAGGAGTGATAGTTGGTCTGCGAATGACCTTGGATGAAGGCTTCAAAGGGTGTAACCTTGTCTGACGACTATTGGTACTCTCCAGCGAAGGTTCCGAAAAGTAGTAACTGCGTGTATCAGCACGACCAGTTGGACTAATGCGACAAATGGTAGTGACTATGTTACTGCACGTCTGTGAAGGCTTCAGGCAACTACATCTTCCTATCTTGTTCTCGCTTATAGAAATAGAAGTAGCAAAAATATAGAATATGAATTTGAACTCAATATTCCGGTTTACTCGCTTAATGACAATAGTAGAGGGAAAAAAATGACAACTGAGAGATTCGAACTCTCGCTCTTTCGAACTAGTAAGTCACATGATGACCTGAAACTAGCGCCTTAACCGCTCGGCCAAGTTGCCTGTTTATTTAAAAGGTGCTATTTTAATTGCCTAATCTAACTCCCCACCCCCCCCCTCTCCACGTTGAATAGTTACTCTCGAAGAGTATTATACGATATGGTTAGGTTCCTCACTGGGATAGTGTCATCTTATAATAGTGCCTCGTCCTCCTCTTGTGAGTGACAATGTCTCTGGCCCCTTCCCTTCCGGAGCATCTCAGCCTGCACAGCTGCGGGAGGAACAAATCAACGGCTATCAATTACTTTGTTTCGACATACACACTCCCGTCGCTCTCGCTCTGTCCCCGTGTTTTCCCAATCTGTTGCTCGTTGAAGCCTTTGGTGCGTGTACATAATTATCTTCACACGAGAGTTAACTTACATGTAATTAAATTATTATAGTTATACACGATTAAACTGTTTTTATTTTTTTCTCCTTTCTCGACCCTAATCAATCAATCACTCATCCATCCATCCATCCATCCATCTATTATTTAAGGGCAAAAGTTTTATATACCCTGCATTTTACGTGATAAGTTCTATATACCCTACATAATATGAAACCCCCTCCGATCAGTAAAAACCCCCCAATCTCCCATCCCGTAAACCCCCCGTAGCCACTCCGCAACCTCGCTGCCGCCCCCTCGCTGTCGCTCCTTTTGACGGCCTCATTCATGAGGCTGTCGGCAGCTCCGGGAGTTATGCCCTGGCTCCCCACAGGTGGAGCAGCGGCTGCGTACCAAGTCTGGTACGCGCGCCACGACTGCTCCCAAGGGGAGCAGTCCACCGTGATCCCTGGCTGCTCGCCGCCCTCGTGGGCGGCGAGCATCCTCCCGACGAACACGCTCTTTCTTGGGCCGACCACGAGGTATTCTCGTGGTCGGCGGTTGACAAGGGTCTTCTGGTTCTACTAGAAGACCCGACATATCCATAGGAGGCATGGCAAGCTCGTATTGAGCTTGCCATGTCGTCGATAGTAAAAGGGGAGGCAAGTAGGAACCTACTTGCCCCCCGTAATCGTAGTATCAAGGCAATGGCGTGCCCACATGGCACGCCATTGTCTTGATATCGACAGCAGGAACAAGTTCCTGCTGTCAAATCCACAAGGTGTACAGCCCCGTTGGGCTGTATCACCCTTCCCTGTGTGGGAGTAGAGACTTGGACTATATTAGTCCGAGCCCACTCCCTCCCAGCTGCCACAAGACCCACGAGAAGAGGGGGTTCTTGATGGCTAGCCACAGCCTTTACAGCTGTGGCTTTTCGATCGGCACGCTGTGTCATCACACGATGCCACAGCGTGTCAAGGAGCTCTACGATTGGGAGCTCCCTCTCAAACCGGAGAGTCTTATTCAGACTCTCCACAATGTTTGAGGTATCGTGGCCGTATCGACAGCCACGAAATAAAGCCGCTGCCTAGGTATCTGGGTCAGCGGCTTCCAAATAGGAGGCAGCTCTGGGTTTGATAACCCGGAGCTCCTCCATTTGCCCATCATAGGCAGCTCGAGTCTTCGCTCGAGCTACCTTCCAGAAGGCAGGGAGTAACCCCTGCCCGAACTTCTCCGAGAAGTTCTCCGAGAGGTGGCGACAGCAGCAAGCTATCGCCACGCGAGGACCAAGAGTCCTCGCAGCCTCAACAAGCCCCTTGTCTCGGTCAGAGACAAGGGTGCTTGGCTCGGTGGTAAACTCCGGAATGGACCACTTAAGGTGGTCTAAAAACCACCTCCAAGAGTCTCCATTCTCAGACTCCACCACCGCCCAAGCCAAAGGAACGTTCTCGCCGTTAGCATTAATGCCAACGGCGAGAAGTAACGTTTGTATAAAACGGGCCTTTAAAAAGGTTCCGTCAACGGCAATA
Organism: Pseudogymnoascus sp. 03VT05; assembly: GCA_001662645.1. Lineage (NCBI taxonomy): Eukaryota > Fungi > Ascomycota > Leotiomycetes > Thelebolales > Thelebolaceae > Pseudogymnoascus > Pseudogymnoascus sp. 03VT05. Next base: position 11,789 of record KV459491.1, on the reverse strand, counting down.
AGTCGTCGGGAGAGTCGAAATGTGTCCCGCGAGTGCGGAGGACACACAAAGACTCTCCGAAAGCGATCATGTTGATCTCGTCCGAGATCAACATGAACCCCGGGGCAGTTTGCCTCGAGGTTTGCCTTATATTGGGGCAACAAGGCAAAGCTATGCCGTTGTGCCCCAATATCACCGTCAAGAAGGCGCAGACGGCATTTCTGCGCCCTCTCATAGCTGATCTCCTCTGCGAATCGAACGCGGAGGAGATCAACGATCTCATGAGCAGTGGTCTTTCTCGTCACCTGAAGGTGACGAGAGACCACTGGGTCCAGCCATGCCTTCTTCGAGGAAGAGGCATGCTTGCGCTGGCCACGAGCCACGCAAGAATGGACTGAGTCCATAACGACCAGCGCCCAAAGCTGGTCGTCACGGACGTAGCTAGCGGCACAGCGCCAGCTACACCCCTCCTCGGGGCACACGGCAACAGCTCATGTGGTGTCCCGGCGCTCATAGCGCCAGGAAAACTTCTCCTTGACGGCCCAGTCGTCAAGGGCTCTCGACCAGGCGTCTTGGTCGAGGAAAAGCTGGCCGTTCACAGGAACTGTCAGCTCGCCAAGAGAAGCCATCCTCGAGACGAGGGGGGGGCTTCCGAAAAGTCGTCGAGTGCCTCAATGAGGGCGGGCGGCTGGCGAGTCAGCTGGGATGGCGGGGGCAAGGCGGGCGACGGCGACGGCGAGGGAAAAGGGGGTGATGGGCTCAACGCGCTGAGCGCGTTGAGCGCGTTGAGTGTTTTCCTGCTTAGTAATAATCAGCAGGGTATATAAAACTTATTTTTGAACTTACCGGGTAACTTATATAAAACTTTTGCCCTTATTTAATTCTGGCAAGCAAAACCCACGCTACTCTAGCTTCGGGAACCGCGCGTCAGCGCGGTTCCCCAGCAAGAGCGTGGGTTCGAATCCCACAGTTGTCATTGATTATATTTTTTGCCTTTTGTATGTCTGAATTAAACTTATCAATTTATGGCTGTTGAAGTGGTTGATTTTTTTTACATGTCTCAGATGAGGGGTTGAGATACACAGAGTCGCTCTTTCCACTCTTCTGTGCCTTTCGTGCCTGTCCCGACAGCACCTCACCCTCTCGCTTAGTTCACTCACTGACAAAATTAAGCGTGAACCCAAGCGACACGACCCCTCTGTCCTCCAACCCCACCAAGCATCCCACCATCCCACCATCCCGTCCCAGCAAACCCGCGAACCCCTCCAAACACAGATTAAATTAAGATCGGAACATCTCAATATTAAACATCATCTCCTTGTATCCAACTGCATAATCCCCAACGGCCGAACCATCTTATCCCATCCCATCCCTCCCCCCCTTCCAAAAAAAATCCCCCCTTCCCGGACAGCGGAATCCAACACCCCACCCGTGCTCCCACCGCCATCGCAGCGGTGACGGAAGAGGCGTGATGGCTGCGGGCGTGTGATACGCGGCGATATTGACTGGCTGGCCGGTGATTATGTGAGTCGTAGGCCTGGGATTCTATTCGTCCGCAGTGCAGGGCGTGAGATAGGGTACGAAGCATGGTGGTGGAGCTAGGGGATGGATGGTGGTGACGCGCCGTAGCGGCGGAGACCGGCGTTACAGCGTTGTGGATGACGGACAGGAGGACCCGCTTGGGGCAGGGGACGGATGTGACGGGCATAAATGTGGGGGGTGGGGAGTTGTTGAGCGGTCTGGGAAGGTTACTGGGCTCCTCGGGTCAATCAGTGTGTTGTCGGGTTTGATGTTGGCGGGGTGGTGTGGTGGGGGTGGTTGTTGAGATGTGACGTTTTTGTTGTAAGAATGAGGAAGGAGGGGTAAGAGGGGTAACAGGAACGGTGAGTGAGATAAGCTTGATCTGTCTGTATTGGTACTGCATCTATCTAATTTCTGGAACTATGAGAAAACTAACACAATTGTAGGCTGGTACAGTATTGTAAGTGAGTGAGTAAGCACGCCTTAGAACGGAAATGGAAAAATTCGAGCATCATCTGAGAAGTAATGGAACCCGGATAATAACCCCTCACCCAGTCTTTCGTTACCAACCCCTTTCCTCGCCCCCACACACACGCCCCCGATACGAGCCCGATCCATCATCACCGGACCAAAGCCCCAAACCAAATTCCACGTCTCCACTAGTCCCCTTAAGAGTACGAGGGGCGACTAGAGTGATCCCTAAGACCCCATCATCACGAACCATGCAGCGCTCGAAAGCCGGACTCAACCAAGCTGCGTGGGCCATTCGTGATATCCGCCGTCCCAGTCCAGTAAAAGAGGCCCTGCCAACACATCAGTTAACCGTGCAATGCGACTGGCACACCGCCAGCGGAGGAAGAAGTAAGGTAAACTAACACCAAGGCCCTGCTCTTTGCAATATCGCCCTTTCATAGCCACCGTCTCGGGGTTATCGTAAGTGACGAAGCCACCGTCCCCACCGACACACACCGCTGCGCAGCGCTCCGTGTCGACGACCTCCTGCGTGCCTGGGCGCGGTAGTGCTTTGTACTCGAAAATGCCGTCCTCGCCGCCGTTGCTGTGGTACTGGTCTCCTGGGGCCGCTGCACCGATGAACGAGCGTCCGTACACGGGGATACCCAAGAGGATCTTCTTCGCTGGAAAGCCGGTGGCAAGTATGTACTCGACGGCCGCGGATCCAGAGTTCTCGCCCTCCTGTGCGCGGTAGAGCTGTGCGTGGTGGCCGGCTGTGGGACGCCAGGGGCCTGAAAAGTCATAGGCCGTGAGGTTGACCAGATCGACGTACTCTTCGATCTTGGGCAGGTCGATGTGCTGTAGGGCCCAGCTGTTGGTAGGGAGCGGCACGACTACCATGAAATCTTCTGATGGAAGGTAGAGACGAACGGTTGCCAGGAGAGAGAGGAAATTGCTTCCCTGCTGTGCATCGTCTGGATGCTGCCAGTCGACCAAAGTTTATGTTAGCACGTAGTTTATAGTAGCTGCTTGGGAACATACTGTCGATGCCATCGAGCCGCGCCTCTCGAACAAGCAGATTCGCTGACTTAGCGAAGTTGTCTCGTCGTGCTGCCGTTTCTGACAGGATCCTGAAGCTTTGGCTAGAGTCGACACCACCAATCGACAGGAGCACCTTCAGGTGAGGAAACTTGTCTTTCAGAACCATGAACGACCCCAGGCAGCCGTTCACGCCATCGACCTCCATCGTCCCATCCGCCAACTCGTCGCTCAACTGAAGCAGGAATTAGCACGCAAGCCAGTACTGTATCCCGGAGTACTTGCAAAGACGAAACCGTCGGCGTTGATATGGGCATAAGCATAGTAGACATGACTGATGCACTTGTAGTTCAGAGTCGCTGGCGTCTCTCCACGGTAGGCACGGTAATTCGGGTAGTAGACGGCATTGACAGACATTATTTCGGCGGTGTCAGCCAGAGACGGCCTTCGTGGTGGCTCTGGTGGCTTCCGTCCATATGGAATAGGGGGTGGGACGGGACCGAACGGGATCCTTGACATCTGTGAGAGGTGGTATATTGCTTCGTCTTGAGAAAAAGTTTGGGTACGTATCGAAGGTGTATATAAGCCTTTCTTGGTCTGCTGGTAATCTGCAGGGCCCCTTTAATTGGATCGAAAGCCAGTGTGGAGTGTACCTGTACGGCCGGGTATTCTCTCATTCAAACCTCGAATTCCAGTCTCCCAGGCGAATAACTTGGGCGAGAGTGATCGGCTAATTGCCTTAAACATGTGAACTTGTTGATGGATTGTTATGGTATGCTATGACTGTTCAGTAAAGGACAGTCTTATGCTGTTGGATGCTCAATGGAAAAGTCACCGCTTATACTCCACTTGGAGATGCAGGGGAGCAGAAATTGTGGGTGAGGATGATTGGCCAAGGCCACAGCTGATACGGCTCTGGGAGGGCGTAGAAAGGTCGGTCTGGGTGCAGGCCGTCTGAGCTGATCGGGACACAACCTTGGGACAATATACTCAATCGGCACGGCCAAGGGAGTGTGGCCAGCCAGCCGCATTCCTCCCATGGAGCGATCTGAGAAGGAGCGTTGCCTATTTGGACGAGGTGTGCATGCTGACCCCTCGGACCGAGAACATTGGGAGGTGGTATGAGATGAGGCTGGCCAGTAAATAAAAAAGGGTAAGTTGGGTGAGCCGGCCCAGGTAGGCCGACAATGCCTGCGTCTTGCATAATGAGGCCGGAGGAACAGCCTCCTGGGAAATATTGATAACGCAATGCTGGGGGACATAAGGAAGAACTTACTTTAGCGACGAGAATTACGCTATGCGCCCACGCGCAAACGACGTTTGTGGCGACCGGATTGGGGTGTCTATGGTCTATGGCTGAGGGCTGGCCGGGTGCCACAAGACCTTTGTATGCTCGCGTGAGAATCAGGAGCAGGGCAGCGAGGAGGAAGGTACGAGAGGCGAGCAGCTAGGAAGGCGTAAGCTTGCAAGGCTTTGCTGTATACCTGTAGGCCTGCATATGTGCCAAGTAGGTCGATTGAAACAGTTCGGGACAGAATATGAAAGTACGTACCGTCTTTATATGTAAATCTGTAAATATGTAGGGTCCGTTGGTGTCTGTGGGCCTGCGGGATCGGACAAGTCTATTGCTGTAGCAAGGGCTAGTAAGTGGTGGAGGGCAAGCCTGAGAGACTGATGCAGGGTGGATCATCGTGAGAAAGATCGGCTAAAGCAGGTGAGGGTGGGTGGATTGTATGTATGTATGTATGTGGAATATCTCATGGATACCATGCAGGATGTCATGTATCTGCATCGGCCCTTATGGTAGTAGTCCAAGGTAGTGGTGGGTTTTCCACCAGTAGTGAGGCTTTTGCCGGCATGTTTCAGCCAGGGAAAATCGTGCTTTCTGAGCTCTTATAGTGATCACCATTCTGTGCAGGAAGAGGAGGAAGACGGAGGAAGACGGAATAAGAGAAGAGAGCGAAGGCTTCTTCGCTATCTGACTTACTAGAGCACAAGTTATTGACTGAGAAAGATATGGATGTACTGTGCTCACCGTAGGCAGAGGAGGCATCTTAGACCAGGCATAGCCATATACTGTACTCCACTGCACTGTAGTACTGTACTGGGGAAGTGTGAGTGTGCCTTCCAGTGGTGCCACACCTCTCTGCTTTAACCCTTAACACATACAAGGCGGGATGCGGAGGAAGGAATGCTATGTGCCTCGTGGGACTCGGAGGCCTGTACTGTATTGCTGCTGTACTGTACTGTGCAGCTTCCAACTATAGGCTTCAGACACACTCTCTAGACCCCAGAGAAATGCACAGGCCGAGCAAGCGCGGCCGACGTCCCGCAACGCATGCACGTTGGTTGTACTTGAAGCATGACCCCCCCGAACATCTCGTACATAAAAAACGATGCAGGGGCGCCGATTAGGCCACAAACTAGAGACCAAAATGCGGTCATAGTGGAGTAGAGGTAAAGGCCGCAGTGGAGGCAAAGATGCTGGGGATCATATTTCAAGTTACTGAAGTGGAACGAAGTAGACCGCCTGGCGCAACCTGCTTATACCCCATGCGGCAACTGCTATCTAGCCGCCGTGGTCGTGCTAATAGCGTCTCTTTCCTGCAGCACAAAGTGGAGTAAACGTACGTATAATACCCTCACTGTATTTATTTTTCCTTGAAAATACCATTTACTGACCTAACTGAGCTTGCTGCCGTTACTGGATTTACTGTCACTGCTGCATGTACAACTTACATAAAGTACATGCTCACCCACCCACCGCCGCGCTGTACATGGGGAAGATGAGAAGTCCCTCGTCGCTCGTCGCTCTTTGGCAGCACACCCTAGTACACATGCCAGCCGATGAGCCAATCTACATGGAGAGTAATCCCAGCGCACCGACCAGGAAGGCGCCATGTGCGGGCTGAAACTGTATCTTTTTCAGATGATCCGAGCTTGGATCGGGAAGGATGAAGAACGAGGGATGGGATGGATGAGACGAAGGGTTTACTGTACTTTGCATGCTGGTTTCTGAGAAACCAAGCCGGTTGAATGCTCTAAACGCCGTGGACGACGGACGGCTATAACCCCTGCTCTGAGCATGCAGTGACAACGAGACACACACTACTGCCAGTCAGTCATGACCAGGACCAAGAACAGGAACAAGGCGGCCGGCGGCCGTGGAGATCGTGGGAATGGTGAGCGAACGAGGTCATTTCAGCAATGCCTCAACCGATGAAATGCCGGGCCTGTTTGAAAGGTCGTTTGAGGTGCAGAAGATGCGCTATAGCCTGGAGAAACAGCGACGTACAACAACGAATAAAGCGAGTACAAAAATCAACATGTAGGACAGTACGACAGAGAGTAGCCAGCCAATTACTGTCCCGCAGTAGGACAGAGACACAGCAGAATAGTGGTACAGCACCATATAGTAAGTATAACACCACTCCAGGACATGGCAACGATGAAGTACCACTCCACACACTCCGCCAGACACCAGCAGGGACAGGCCAAGGCATGATATGCAGCTGCATCAGCGGGGACGGGGGTTCTGAAGTTGATGGGGGCAGGGAATGAGGAACGAGTGGGGGATGGCGATACAACAGTACTGTGTACTAGCTACAGCTTGCCATCCACCCAGTGCCGTCCTTGCCACCCTTACCAAGCCTCAGATGAGACCTTACCAGAGTACAGTGCAATATTGTATAACTCAGAGGATACCGGAGAGTATATATCAGGTACATCAGGGTAGCACTATGGCAACGGCCCATGCCGAATGCTAGCTGGGTTAGATATTGGCTTGCGGAGTCATGGACGACAGTAAACGGCGATAAAGGACAGATGTGACGCTGGTTGGGAGAATTCCTTCTCGTTCCCCATTCATGCTCGCCGTCCTCGTCACCTTCCTCGTCATCTTCCTTGTCGTCCTTGTCGTCGTCTCCTCCTAGCCTGTGCCATCAAAGCTACCCTGCGCAAAAGCATACCCATCCGATAGTAAATGTACCGTACTATACAACAAAGTATACGGGCTGTAGCTATTGGGCCGGCAATAATTACTCTCCTAAGCCGCTTCAAGGCTTCAAGTCGTCCATGACTCTCCACGACGAAACGTATCGATACCGAGAGAGTGGATCGCAACGTCCAGGGTGATGTGATATCAAGGAAGACGGGCATTATCACCGCTCGTCCCTTTGCATATCTTCCCCAACGTCCGTCCCAATGCGTATGCGGGTCACACAAACTTGGCCATCGCAACAGCAGGATCCCACTGGAATGCTACTATACACATCCGCATTGGGCCAGCCCTCATGGACATACCAGGGCTTCGTGCCAAAGATGGACTCATGTCCGTACGCGAATCTCCATTGAGTCGTGTATGTTTTAAACAATGTGACCCCGGTGTGCATGGAGGGTAAATCTCCAGCATATAACAGTTGCAATATCAGAATTCGGCAGTTAGTTATTAGCATCTCAACCTCCCTCGTCCTTGTAAATAGCCAACTCTTTTGGACAAGCCAAAACGGTGACCCCAAGGGTAAGGGTGAGCAATAGCTACTTTTGTTATCGAATGGTACCACAGCGCCACCACGGGCCGCGGCGCAATCACAGTGTCCCCGACGCACAGACAAGGAAGGCGCTTTCATCACACTCACTAGCTTCGGAAAACGAGTATCAAACTGCCAAAGCTGCCAAAGCTGCCAAAGCTGCCAAATCTTCAGCGTTGTTGGTTTTTTAATGGAAGGCTCGTACTCGCTCGTACTTGAGCACCGGCGGGCCCGAACTCAGTTCTCACTACAAGAAACTGCTACTGCACATGCACCGGGACGCCCGCATAAGAACATGTGTCACGTGAACACGGCTATCGAACGCCATACCTGATTTGTAAGCACGATATAGCCAAGCTCCAGCCTCAAATATCATCTCACCCTCCAGCCAGCTTCCCCGATACCCCAACCAACACATCATAAACCCTGCCGACAGCGAGCTGCAGCAGAGCAAAAGCATCCATCCAGCATAAAAGATTTACACCGCCTGCGTACCGCGCACTCTCACGTACGCCACGAAGTCCCCAGAACCCTGATTCGCCTCGACTGCACCTATCAAGCTATCAGTCACTCACACCTGCATGTCCTGATCTTTGCGCCACGCCATCACACCCTCGACCGCGCCAGGCCCAAGAGAGCGCAACAAGGCGACGCGATTCTCTCCAACACAATCCATACCGACCACCTCTCCAACTCCCATCCACATCCCACAATGGCCGCAGCAGCGCCCTCCCCCGACGTCGCCGCCCCCCCAACCGCGCCCTACACATTCGCCTTCTCCCCCTTCCTCCTCCGCACCTACCGCTTCGGAGTCGATCCTTCGCGGCCCCCCTGCAAAGCCTACGCCGCCGGCCACTGCCCGCTAGGCGCGTCGTGTCCCGAACGCCACGTCGCCGCGCCGACGGGCTCGAACTACAATAACCTGGTGTGCAAGCATTGGCTGCGCGGGCTGTGCAAGAAGGGAGAGCACTGCGAGTTTCTACACGAGTACAACCTGCGGCGCATGCCGGAGTGCAGTTTCTTCGCTAGGAACGGGTATTGCAGTAATGGCGAGGAGTGCCTGTATCTCCATGTCGATCCGGAGAGCAGGTTGCCGGCGTGTGGGTGGTATGACAGGGGCTTTTGTCCGTTGGGGCCGAGGTGTGCGAGGAGGCATGTGAGGAGGGACTTGTGTCGGTTTTATTTGGCGGGGTTTTGTCCGGAGGGGAAGAAGTGTCCGGAGGGGGCGCATGCGAGGTGGAAGGCGGATGGGGATTTGGAGGAGTTGAAGGTGAGGGTTGTGAGGGATCCGGCGGAGGTGGAGGAGGAGATAAGGATAAAGAGGGAGGAGGCGGAGAGGGAAGAGGAGAGAGAGAGGGAGAGGTTTGGTGGGGGGAGGGGAGGGAGAGGAGGGAGGTGGATGGGAAGAGGTGGCGGTGGATTTGGGGGGGATGCGAGGAGGCAGAGGGGGAGAGGGCATATGCATTGAGGGGCGTTCTAGGTTTGGTTGGTGGTGGCAGCAGATTGTGGATACGGACTTGTACGTGCTACCAATCCGAGCGGAAAATCCAAAGCCAGGCCGAGAATACCGAGATCGAAACTTGGTGCTAGAGTGGAATTCCCGTTGGCAGAGCCTCATTACCTTTGGGGAAAGGAACGGGCATTGGCTGGCGCTACTTATACCATATATGTGTTCTACAGATACCAAAAAAGGGGCGTTGGGGTTATATACACGGAAATAAAAATACGCCCCGTGCCGGATAGGGGCTATTTATAATAATGTAAAAAATACTACTTCCACATCCACACGTCCCTGATATGGCAACAAGGAGTGATAAACATGTGGTTTTCTTATATTGTTTACTGCGGAATCCCTCTCACTTAAAGAGAAAGCAGTTCATTCTAATATCCCCTTCAGAGCCGTAAAGGCTCATCCACACGATCCCGAGCAGGCTAACAAAACGCCGAATACAGCCGAACATTAATATCTCCGGGATGCAGATATCACTAAAGTATCCGTCATGCTTATAAAAGAAGGAGTCAACGCCGAAATGACAGCAACCTGGTTACTTACGAGGTATCACCACAATGGCAGAAGTTGGCTCGTTCGATACGCGGCAATGTTATGAATGAGGCTACTGTGGCATTCATTTCAACAGAGAACACTGCTTTTGCTCCTCGTGGCAACGGCAGCACAAGTGGCGGTGACGAGAACAGTCGGCGACAGTGGGATAGTGGACGACAGTGGGATGACCGGCGGTGGTGAGAATGCGGTGGTGGAGAGGCAGTTGACGAGAAGGGGGTGAGAGACATCTACACCCGCAACAGTAGAAATATTTTCTTCTATCTCGACCGCCATAGCCTTGAAAAGTTTCCATCGGAGGTGTTCGATGTCGTTCGCGCTTACTACGTTTTCTCCTACTGGCTGATGATAGAAGTTGTCGCCTTTTATAATATAAGCTTGAGAAATTGTCGTATTCGATTCGCGTAGTCATTCATCACTTTCGCCTTCTAAGCCTGCGTATAATTGCGCAAATTTAATTCTCTTTTCCCACTCGGCCGCAAGCATATGCTATCGACTCCAGGATATATAAGCGCCACCAGCGCCCGTATTATACAAAACCATCACAGAGGTTATCTGCTTTGTCGTCCAGAAATTTAATATTCCACCATATGGTGATCGTAATAATACACACATTAGGTTCCCAGGATTACCCAGCTTATTGACCTCAACATGCAGCAAACCCAGTGCTTGCTCGCTGGTGGCTTGGTAGATATAGAACCTGCAGGGAAATGGCCGGTGGGAGGCTGGAAGTGTTGCCTATTACGGCGCATATATACGTCCAAAGATCCTGCGGACCTTAACAAGGTCATTGGAGAGTCCCGCCAAGTTCTACAGACGCAGAATTATTTGCGGGATCTCTATCATCTAAGCAAAGCTGAGAGCTCCGGACACCAGAAAACTTCCAGATGACCATCCGGCGACGACGATAGCAGCCGATGGTGAGAACATTTAGTAACAATGAGACGGCCAGTGGTGGTGAGAATACGACGGTGGAGGCGCGGTCGGTGAGAAGACACAACTCGCGAAGTAGTACTCAATTGGGAAAAACTTAGTTGAGTCCTCGGATTGACCCTGATTGAGATGGCCAATATATAGTAGGAATGCCTCATAGTTAAATAGGATACGGTCTTGGTCGATCTGTGTCGACGCTGCTGCCCATCGGAAGCCTGCTGCCTCCTCATTAAGTTCGTTGAGCTCTGCCATCAGTTCTAGGACGTAATCATTGCTAGTGATAAAGTAATAATATCACAGATATCCTCATTTTCGCCGTCGAAAAATCCAATAGCCCCCTATCTAAGAATATTGACACACATCTCGGCCATCCTGGAATATTGCAATTAATCGACCTCACCATGCTTCAAATCCGCTGCTTCCATCGCAGAAACACACTACTTCACTCGGTGCCTTGATCAGACATGCGTAGTTCATCCTAGGCGCTTGGGACAAAGCGCTAAAACGCCAGAACTAATTCTAGCATCGACAATAAAAGGTTCCTGGCCCAGGGCGACGTGCAAATATTCCAAGTGACAGAGCTCGAAAATTTCTTTATAAATATACCCCTTCGAGCCCTCCAAGACGAAAGGCCAAGACGCATTATAGTCCAAGGAAACAAACTAGCCGTCGCGGCCCATAAATTGCTGTGCGATATCCCCAAACATGACCGAGAGCGTGGTTTCCTCAGCCCTGCATAGACTCCGGTGGTGGTAACGGCAGAGACGGCGGTGGTGACAAGAATAGCTGGCGACAGCGGGACGGCCTGTAGTGGTGAGAACGCGATAGCGACTGCGGAAAGGGTGAGATGAGGGACGGCATCATCGGAAGCAGTGGCGCCCTCCACATTGCCAGGAGCATACGGCCACAACATGTTATCTGAGAGGAATACCGCGCCCCCATTGGCATAATGTAAAGTCAGTATCCGTCGCCTGAAGAACACGCAATTTGTGGGGGTAGTAGGCGACTATTTATACTATACGACGATGAGATATCTCCCTGAAAGATCCAAATACTCAGGCGAGCACAAGTACACAGGGAACATCAGAATAATCAAAGAAAGAACCTGCCAGTGTGCGGCGAATCGTGATTCGGCATGATTCGGCCCGAATCAGAATCGAATCATGATCTGATTCGGGCTGTTTTTTGATGATTCGAATCATGATTCGGCAATGATTCGAATGATTCGAATCATTACCCGAATCATTGCCAAGGTGCCAAGATATATAATATGT
>KV459490.1:60247-86212 GCA_001662645.1 Pseudogymnoascus sp. 03VT05 | reverse complement strand
ACAAATACTGTATTAAGTTGATCAAAAAGCTCCTATGTAAGAACTAACTATCATATTATACCGAGGTGTTGTGATAAAGAGAATAGTTAGAATAGCAAAGTCCATTGCTATTACTACTATTCCTACTGTTCGATCACGTGCTATAGCGAATAGTTAGAATAGCAAACTCAATTGCTATTCCTGCCATTCCATCACGTAGGGTTAGGAATGCTATTAGTTCCAGAGACCTGTTGTCCTAGGAGTCGCCTAGCTAATCACATCCTAATCCGAGCCGTAACACCTTACTGCCTAGTTAGGAGGTACGTATACTGCTCCCTTAAAGCATAGGATGCCTACATCATCTACTCTCTAGCCTAGAGAGCCCTTCACTTACACTGTCCCTACGTCCCTAACCCTTTTAACAGCTAACTTGTTAGTTGCCTAGAGGGTTTTAATTAGGTCTGTTAGTGGCCTAGTTGTAGTGCTGTAGGCGCTCTCTCCCTAGGCTACAGCTGCTACTACAACTAGAGGGATAATAAAGCCTAGACTTATAGTGTCTGTACTCTAGCTACTGTCTAGTATAGCATCACTAACGCTTCTCCCTACACTCTATAGGTTTATACTCCCTTCCTAAGGGGTGTTATAACAGAATAGGAAGGCTAGCTAACTATAGGTAGAAAAGGGAGGAGGTTTCATAAGACTAGCCCTAGTACCTAGAGGGGCAGCAGAGAATAGTAGTTCTAGGCATATTATGTAGTGGACTTAATAGACTATGTAAGAGTCCTAGTAGTCTAGGACTCTAGGGACTTAAGTGAGTTCCTTAGAGTCCACTTAGCACAACACTACTATATAAGTAGGTAGTTAGTTCTTAGATAGGAGCTTCATGCTTAACTTAATACAGTATTTGTTATATACTAGTAACGTGTTTTACAAAAGCCTTTGTGTCTAATCTCCTGCCTCCTCTAACAAGTTAAACTAATGAAACCTCTATAACTTCTATTTGTTTAGAAGCTAGCGTTACACTTTAAGCACTACTTCTATAAGGTACTAGCTTATATATGTTCTAGTTGTGCTGTGAATAGATTAAGTTTGTAAATGGACTAGTTGACCTACGAGCTAAATAGTCCACCTACAAATATTATAGTTCACAAACAGACTAGTCCACTTGCGAATTAACTAGTCTGCTTACAAATTATAGAAGTAGCAGTGTAGGAATATAGTAGTGTAGAAATAGAAACCTTAATTCCTTCGCTTTGCCCTTTCCTTTCTTTATTATATCAAATGTTAATAATGGATAATACTATTACTTCTATAAATTCATTTCCTAATAATGTGCGCACTACTTTCTAAGCCTATATCTAAAGCTAGAGCGAAGATGGAAGCTAAACTAGAAACTAGGAGCAGATTACACCTATAAAGCAGCAACGGATATTCACTTTCCTTAACTCTCCACATATAAAGGCAATAGATGCTATTAATGCTCAACTAAAGCACTATGCTCTTATAGAGTTCTATATTACTTAAGATAAACTCTACTAGAATAGTAACGCTATACATAAGGCACGCTATATAGTTTAAGAGAGTGAAGTATTTGATCTTATTATTAATAAGCATCTACAACTCCTACATGTAGGCTGAGATAAAGTATAGGCAACAGTTCAACAGGAATACTATAGTATTAATAAGCATGAGGTTGCTTTTATTCTTAAGTAGTATAAGAACTGTACTCTTAATCAACTAAATATAACAAAAGCTCTATTAGTTCCTATTATAAGTGGACAAGCTTAGGAGAGGGTTTAAATCAACCTAATTAATATGTGCTATAAGCCTTTAGGGCAATATAAGTGGATTCTTTATATTAAGGATCACTTCTTAAAGTATACACAGCTATACCTATTAAAAAGCAAGCACACAAAGCCTATTGCAGACTACTTTGCTTAATTTATTACAGCTTTCTTACCTCCTAAGATTATGTAAGCTAATAATAGGGAGGAATTTAAAGGGGCTCTCCTTATTCTACTCTAGAAGTATGGAATACAAGTGATAAATGGAGCACTATAGTTGCTACAAACATAGGGTCTAATTAAGCAAGTAAATGGAGTTGTAGAAGTAAAGCTATAGGCATAGAAAATGGATTATAGGTCTATAGAGTGGAAAGATGGACTACTTAAGGTTACACTTGCAATAAACACCTAAATCCACTCTACAATTAGGTGTGCGCTAGCTAAGCTACTGTTCTAAGATAGGAGTTCTCATATTAACTAGCTTAATAGCTAGGCCTAGAAGGATCTGTTAATTAGAGTTAAGCAGGAAGACCTAACTATAGGGCTGATATTTAAGAGCGAGCTCTAGTCTAAGCTTAAGTCTAAGACAGAAGCTCTTATTAACCTACAGCTTTAGCAGCAAGAGCTAGAGCGAGAGCTTAGCTCTAGCTCTAAGCAAGAGCTCTAAATTAAGCTCTAGGCTAGAGCTAGAGCTGGAGCTTAAGTGGAAGCTTTAGCTTAAGCTAGAGCTAGAGCTTCAGCTTCAGCTCTAGCTAGAACTCAAGCTAGAGCTAAGCTCTGGCTAGAACTAGAGCTTAGAATTAAATTCCTAGGTTTAGAATACAATTCTAAACCTAGGTTAGGTTCTAAGCAAGAGACAGAGCTTAATTCTAAGCTCTGTTGTCTAGCTCCTACTTAAGCTTAGGCTTAAGTACTAGCACAGCTCTAGGCTAAGCCTAAGTTCTGTTCTAAGCTTAAGAGCTTAAGGCTTTAGGCTTAAGTGCTAGAGCCTAGAATTGAGCTCTCTAGCTTAGAGCTTAAGCTAGGGCTAGAGCAAGAGCTTAGAATTAAGCTCTCTAGCTTAGAGTTTAATTTTTCTAACCTAGAGCTAGAGCTAGAGCTAGAGCTTAATTCTAAGCTCTAGGCTTAAGCTAGAACTTAAGCTAGAGCTAGAGCTTAGAATTAAGCTCTCTAGCTTAGGTCTTAATTCTAAGCCCAGCTCTAGCTCTAAGCCTAGCTCTAGCTCTAAGCCTAAGCTTAATTCTAAGCCCTAGTATAGGAACTAGGTTTAAGTTCCAGCTTAGCCTAGAACTAAGCTTTAGCCAGCACTAGATCCTGTAATTAAGAGAGCTATAGTAGCTACTTAACAAGCATGGGTTTCCATGGTACACAAATATACTAAGAAGCATGATATTCAGCACTTTAATATAGGGGCAATAGTGTCTATTAAGGTTCCTTAGCCTAATAGAACATCAACTGATAATAAGAGGCTATTTACACGAATTCTAGAAGAGCCTTACCCTCATAGGTATTAAGTGCAGATAGCATCTAGTATTATACAGTGCCTTATTCCTACTAAATCACTTAGAGTTGTAGAGCAAGCTCTATAGAGTGATATAGTAATTCCTACTTCTATAAAGCAAGTAGCCTTAGGAGTTGCAGCTAGAGAGGCTTCTACAAGTACTTGGGTTGGAATATCCTGTTAGTGTAAGGGGCAGTGTAGTACAAAGAGCTGCTGGTGTTATAAGGAAGGAAAGGAGTGTACAGTACACTGTCATAATGATGATCATGATTGTGGCTATTTATCAGGTCTAGCTATACGTACGGAAATAGCTTTAGTTGAGAGGCCTCGTCGGAAACGAGCACGGGCAGACACAGCAGGAAACGTAGCTATATAGATCAATTGATTACTTCTACAATACAATACAATTCGCGAGCGGACTAGTCAATTCGCGAGCGGACTGGTCTGTTCGCGAACTACAATATTCGTGGGTGGACTAGTTGGCTCGCAGGTCAACCAGTCCATTCGCGAACTCAATCTATTCGCGGCACAACCGGAACATATACAAAGCAACATGTCTGTTGTTAGCTTAAAAGGGACAGGGATGTGGAAACGGCGTCCGGATCGGGCCGCCTGCCAAGTCAAAGGACCACTAAACGATGTATCCACGCATAATCTGACCCTTGAAACTCACCATGGGCCCCACTTGAAGGTGGAAGTCCACCTCCACGCTCTTCTCTATTCTCGAGCGATGCAGATGACAGGGTTGGTGAGTTGGGAGAGTTTCACAAAAGCACCTAGTAAGACCAGCTGTCCCTCGGCTCGGCTCTTCTAAAATAAGAAATCCAACATCTTAGGTAAGTGCGACAACGTACACGAAAGTTCAGTGTCGTACCAAACAACGCGGAGATATCAAGATCATGCATAAGCCCTGCGGGAGATCCAACAAAGCGGGGTAAACAGATCATGCTGAAAGCTATGCGATATATTATTTATTGAACACATGCCCTATCTCATCGACCCACTTATTTGTTGTCGCCTCAAAACGGAACTGCGTATCAGCTTGATTTTCCAAAAAAATGCCTGGTTCAGCATCTCAAAGAGAATGGCTTGTTGGGACCTGTTCGGCAATGACTCCATGCAGTGGACTCGTTAGTGTGAAGAACAGGATGTCGACAGACTTTATTATGAGCACGCACATGCATGAGTTCAGGAGTTCTAGTCCTGTCTGGAAGAGTAACTGGGAAAAGGCGAACATCGCCTCTGCACCCAAGAAAAATCGTATTTATATCATTCTCGGGTCTCCCGAGGATATCTCATCACCGACTCAAGTCTCCCACAATCTAACATATCATCAACATCATTATGGCGCCCCTTGGACATAACATCGCTTGCGAGACCACGCATATTAGTATCCTAACGCAAGACGGAGACGAGTTCGACGAGAAAAATGCACCCGTGACATGGAGTGGACACTCAGCAGAGGGTTCAAGTTTAGACTCAAGATCAAGCTCAAGCTTAGACGGGTAAGTTAGAGTTTAGGTGTATTTGTGATGGTTGTCCGAGATGGCTCCGATCAAGGCTTTCAAGTAGCTATCACAAAACCGCTTCCATTTTCGCTACAAAGTCAGTGCTAACTCCACGGAGAACTTCCACTCTGCCTGAAGCTGAGCATAGATCAGAGCGATTCGCCCATATAGAATGCGCTATCCGAGGTGACTGGGTGCTTCCTACCCCAGGAACACATGTCGCTCTGGCCGCACTCTCCCTATTGTGCGCCAAATACAGTATTTCGAGAGAGGAATACTTCTGGCTCGAGAATCCCAAACCGGATTTGGTCAACAAGACAGATCAGAAACGGTACGCTGGGCCATTCCGCATTCCGTATGACGGCAAAGTTTCCGTTGCCAAGTATTGTGCGATAACCAGAGCACGTCTGGAGTCATACACTTCACAAAGTGCTGCTCCTATTCTTGCTGGTGATGGAACCGAACATTCACCTAGAATGCTTGTCACTATACATCAGCACTCCGATGACAACTCGGAGGAGGCCGCGTGGCACTACAGTGCATATCGAAACCAAGAGCACACCGAGAGGAGAACACCACTGCAATTCCAAATTAGCATCTCAGACCGTAACATACACACCAGAATTTACTTTGACTCGGACATGTTGTCCCAGGCACACGTATCTAGGCTGCTTCAGAGCTTCGAGCACGTCGTGGAACAGCTCATCTACCAACAAAATACCCCTATCGCGCAAATATCCATTGTAGGCCTAGATGAGCTCGCAGTCCTGCACTCCTGGAATGCCACCATAAGCCCTAGAGTTGACCGCACAGTCCAGGACCTTATCACAGACGTTATGAACACACATCCTAAAAAGCAAGCTGTCTGTGCGTGGGACGGCAATCTTACTTATGGACAACTTGAGACGCTTTCCGACAAGCTCGCGTCTTCACTGCAATCCCATGGTGTCAAGGCCGGGGTCAGGCTGCCGATCTTGCTGGGGAGGTCGAAAATGGTCGCAGTTTCTATGCTGGGGGCTCTCAAGACGGGCGCCGCAATCGTCATGGTGGACTGTGGCGACCCTGTGTCAAGGCTGAAAATGGTCATTGAGCAGATAGAGCCAAAAGTAGTGCTGGCATCAAGGCAATATGCCGCATTGGCTTGCTCCTTGTACTCAGAGGTTATCATCGTCGAGGAAGCAATAATCGCAGATGCCAGTACCAATGTGGTTAAGGAATCAGCAAAAGACATTTCTCCGGCAGCGACCGCGTATGTTGTCTTCACCTCGGGAAGCTCGGGGACGCCTAAAGGAGTAGTGACTTCACACTCTGCATTCTGCACTTCTGCCCTCTCCCACGGAATTGCTCTCGGTATAAATTCGGATTCCCGGGTCCTTGGGTTTGCGTCCCCGGCGTTCGATATTTCAATGACAGAAGTCTTGACGACCCTCATCCGTGGTGCAACAGTGTGTTTTCCACACGAGGAGGAACGAAACAACCTTATCGTGGGAGCCGTCGAGAGAATGGGCGTCAACTGGATCGTCTGGACGCCAACTTTTGCAAACTTTATTGAGCCATCGCAGCTCCCAGGGCTGAAAACATTAGTGCTTGGTGGTGAAGCCCCATCGCAGAGCTTGGTTTCGGCATGGCGGGCGTACCCTCGTACTGCTGTCATTAATGCGTATGGACCCAGTGAGGTGTCGGTTTGGAGTAGTGCAAACAAGCGACTCTTAAACTCACACAATGTCAAGAATATAGGGTACCCTATAGGCACGGCATTATGGGTTGTGGACCCGGAAGACCTTACGCTCCAACCCATCGGCACACCCGGAGAGCTCCTCATCGGAGGCCATAGCCTGGCAAACGGCTATCTCAACAATCCGGCGAAAACATCGGAAGCATTTATCGATGCGCCAGCTTGGTTGAAAGGCTACGAAGGCAAACTGTATAGGACTGGTGATCTTGTGCAGTACGAAACTACAGGTGAGGTGCTCTACATCGGCCGGATCGACGCTCAAGTGAAAATTCGAGGTCAGCGAATCGAGCTGGGTGAAGTCGAGGCCGGATTGTCATTGTGTCTTTTGTCCAAAAACGATAGTTTGAAAGTCGAAATCGCCGTTGAAGCCTGCGAGAAACCGGCAGGTGGTCTTGGCTTGGTCGCCTTCTTGTCGAGAGCCAACTTGACCAGACAACTACAGCCAGGCAAACAAGGAGAACTATTAAAATCAGCCTTAGATAGAGAGTGGACACAGGATCAAATCAGAACGATCAATGAGATGGAGAACAACAGCCTGACAGCTGCGATGCGACCATTCTCCTATATCCCTCTCAATGGACTGCCCCTTGCTCCCGGTGGTAAGCTAGATCGTGCCAGATTACGCGCCATAGCAGCGTCTCTTACTCCACAAGAGCTTGGAGCAAATTCGACTTACGATGAGCCAGAAGACGATACAGACCCTGGCGATCTCTTGAAGTCAGGTGAGCAGGCCCTTGCACAGCTGTGGTCTTCGATCCTCGGCATCAACGCGGTAAAACTAAGGGCTTCGAGCAACTTCTTCAGCAAAGGTGGGGACTCCATCGCGGCTATGAGACTTGTGAAGCTTCTAGCCTACCAAAAATTAAGCCTCTCAGTGAAATCAATATTCCAAAGCCCGCTGCTTGGTGATCAGGCTTTGGAGATCACGACGTTAAGCGCGACTGAATCGATACTGCCATTTAGTCTGGTACCAAAACCAGAGAAGTTGCCGGAGCTGCTAGATGCGGCGGCTAGGCAATGCAATGTTAATGTCAACGAGATAGAGGACTTGTACCCTTGCTCGCCATTACAGGAATGTCTGTTCATCACTTCCTTGACAAACCCTGGTGCTTATGTGGAGCCATGGACCTTCGAGATGCCAGCTGATCTAGACCGGGATGATTTCAGAGAAACATGGAATAGGCTTGTTTTATCGGAACCTGTTCTTCGGACTCGTATCATCCAGAGAAACTCTGGCAGTGTCATGCAGACAGTCTTGAATCAGAGCATCGAGTGGTCTTTTTTCGAAGATTTGCAGGCCCATCTTGATGAGAAACTCTCTCTGCGTCCAAGTCCCGGGGGTCCCCTTGTGCAATTTGCTATTGGGCCTAAGCACTTTGTTGTCATTATGCACCACTCGGTGTACGATGGCCACTCGTTGCCCCTCATGTTTGAGAGAGCTACTAATTTGACGGGAACTGCTACCCCCAGAGTGAATGCATCCTTCAAAGGATTTATCAAGTACTGCATTGACATTGACAGAGCTGCGGCATCTGAGTTCTGGAGCAAGAGCTTGCAAGGAAGCCCCGCCTCCAGCTTCCCAGCTGTTCCACTGGGACATCAACCTGGCACCGATGCTCTCTTCCAGCAAGATGTTAGCTTTGCATTCTCCAGCGCAGTCATCACCAAGTCAACTATCCTGCGAGCTGCCTATGCCTTGCTGCTTACGAAGTACGAGAATACTTCAGATGTATGCTTCGGCACAACCCTCAGTGGTAGAAATGCTGACATTTCTGGCCTTACTGACATGCTGGGTCCTACAATCTCGACTGTCCCAATACGAGTTTCGCTGGAAGACGATCAACTAGTGGGCCAATTCTTGGAGTCCATTCGAGATCAGTCCATCGCCATGATTCCCTTCGAACAGCTGGGACTTCAAAATATATCGCGACTAAGCTCAGACACTGCAATGGCATGCAGCTTCAAAAGCATTCTGATCGTTCAGCCCTCTGATGCTGATTCTGGCAAGCTGGGCGAAGCCCTGCAGCTGCGGATTCGTTTACTGAGCACAGACATCGAAAGACATCCTTATCCGATGGTCGTTGAGAGCAGTATGACACCCCAAGGAGCTTCTGTCAGTATTTGGTATGATTCCAAGATAATAGAGGAGACTAGAGTGCAGCGATTCGTGAGCCAGTACGAGAGGATTCTACAAGAGCTGTGCTGCGCAAACTTTCACGATAATGTCGGCAAGATTCAGGCGTTCAGCCCAAGCGATCTTCAAGTGCTTCGCTCGTGGAATAGCAAACTCCCGCAGCTCAGAGAAGACACAGTACATGGGTGGATTGATCGAACGAGTAGCCTAGACTACCATTCCGTTGCCCTCTCCTCAACAACTTTCTCACTCACATATGAGCAACTCCAAAAACTAAGCCAACAGGTCGCAAATTTCCTTGCCAGTAAAGTTGATGGCTTGAAAGGGAGATATGTGCCCATTCTGTTCGACAAAACTCCCTTTGCTGTCGTAGCCATGTTGGGAATTCTCAAAGCGGGAGGCGCGTTTGTCCCGCTTGACCCTAGAAATCCGGCAGCTAGGCTTCAGATGATTGTGGACGATGTCAACGCCCCCTGGTTCTCTGTTCAAAGTCACACTTAGCGCTAGCCAAGAGTATTTGCCCAGATGCAATTGTGGCGGAGGAGGAGACAATCGCAAGGTGGAAATCGGAGCCACGAACTCGGGTGAATGTTAGACCAGCGGCAACATCATACGTTATTTTCACATCTGGAACGTAAGTTTCCATTTTCATTCCTCTTCAATTTCTCGAGGGCCTATGTCGGAATAGAATTAAGCTCTTCGTGTAAAGGGGTTTGGCCAGGGAAAGTCTAAAAATCGACATTGTCTCACGCAGTGGGAGACAATGGCAAAATTGGAATTTCCGAGTGGAAGAGAGGTGCCGGAGCTACAACCAAACATGAGATAGGACACAACTGACAGCACATAGAACCGGTAAACCGAAAGGCGTACAAGTCCAGCATCAAACTTTCTGCTCCAGCGTCGCGGGAAAAGCAAGCGTGTATTGTCGAATGGCAGAATCCCGAATGCTGTCATTTGCATCCTGGGCTTTCGACAGCAGCCTCGACGAGCTATTTGTAACTCTGGCCGTTGGGGGCACTATTTGCATCCCAAACGATGAAGAGAGAACCGATGATCTTGTAGGTTTCATAAACCGAATGGGTATCAACACTGTTGATCTTCCTCAGTCTGTCGCCAATCTGTTCTACTCTAGTGAGGTGCCATCTGTTGAAGTCGTCATTATCGGCGGAGAAGAGATGAGCAAGGCAACCATTGAGCGATGGTGTAAGCATGTGGCCTTGATCAACGCTTACGGTCCAACAGAAGCATCCGTGACCTCCGTGGCAGAGGTAATGAAACCTGATATGCGAACAGTCCGAATCGGAAAGGGTGTTGGGTGTAGGCTTTGGATTGTGAACCCGAATAACACACAGCAGCTGGCAGCCATCGGCCAAGTTGGAGAACTGTTGCTTGAAGGTCCGATCCTGGCGCAGGGTTACCTCAACGATCCTGTCAAGACATCGGCTTCATTCCTTGAAAGTCCGAGTTGGTCGGTCTTTTTCTCTCCTTCGGTATCTCGGCTGTACTGCACTGGTGATCTGTGTGCTTATGACTCGGATGGATCATTGATCTCCATGGTCGCAAAGACCAGCAAATCAAAGTACGGGGTCAGCGAATCGAACTTGGAGAGATTGAGAACGCTTTACACCAATGTATACCCCAAGGAGACATGGCGTTGGCTGAGTTGATCAAAGCTAAAGGAAATGACAAGCCCCTTCTTGCCACCTTCATTTGCCATCCGACGGAAGGAACGCAAGTAAAGATACTAACTGGAACCCCAGCATTCCAAGGCCTAGTTACTCAAGCTGTTTCCCAGATGCAAAAGCTTGTTCCGCCATACATGCTTCCAAGTGTGTTCATTCCGCTCTCACATATACCATTGACTGTCTCCGGAAAAATCGACCGCAAGCACCTGCAGGCTATGGCGTCCCGGCTGACCCTCGAAGAAATGAAAGCCTTCTCAGAAAGCACGTCTGGAGACCGACTCATGCCGGTGACAGAGATGCAACATCGAATCGCGGGTCTTTTCGCAGTCGCATTAGGTATCGGCCTCGACACAATTCACCTCCAAGCCTCGTTCTTTCGTTTGGGAGGAAACTCAATCGACATAATGAAGCTGACAGCACTTAGTCGAGCCCAAGCAATTCCCTTGACAACTCGTGACGTGTTCGAGAACCACACTTTAGAAGCACTGGCTAAAGTCGCGGCCAACAAGTCAGCAGTTGCACCACTGGTTCTAGCAGAGACGAAGTCTATGGCAAAGAGTGACCTTGCTGTGCTCCAGAAAATACTCCACGATCAGGGCGGCGTTAATCAAGCTTCAATCGACGAGATATACACTGCCACACCCACGCAAGAATGGTTCATGCGCCATGGGCGACAACGCGCCCACTACTTGAGCATTCGGTTTACATATCATCTGAGTACCACAGTTTCGGAAAAGGCCATAGGCGAGGGCTGGAAGGCGGTAGTTGAAAGTACGCCTATTCTTCGGACGCGACTTTTCGAGCGAGAGGGCAAATACTTTCAGGCCGTCATTGCCGAGGAGATCTCGTTAGCCTTTGTCGAAGAAACATTGCCAGATGCGAAAGCAAAGCTCATGCCCGGCAATTGGGGAAACGCAACGTCACTATCCCAAGCATTCGTCGTTCTGGAGCCTAGTGGTGCAAGATACTTCGTCCTCGACATGCACCACTCAATTTGCGATGGCTGGTCCAGCGAACTTCTTATCCAACGACTGAACAAAGCCTGTCTGGGAAAACCACTAGCACCAACCCCTTCCTTTTCCCACATTATTTCAAGGACACCAAAGGCCAATCCGGTTTCCGAGAAAGACTTCTGGCAGCGTTATTTCGCAGATGTTCGTCCAGCCAAGCTGTTCGCTTACCCGGAAAGCTATGTCCCTGCCCTTACTTCTCGGTCGCACAAACGACTTCCCATAGTTCAGAGGCCCAACGCCGAAGTGACAATTGCCATCATGGCACAGGCGGCTTGGGGATTGGCCATTGCCCAGCAGACCGGCAGCGAGTCGGCTGTTCTGCGAACGGTGAGTATGGGCCGAGACATAGACGTAGTGGGCATCGATGAGGCCATCGCTCGCCTTCTCCATTATGTTCCCCTCATTGTCCGCATTGGCACTTCAGACGACATCCCCAGTTTCCTACGGCAGGTTCGACGAACTTTGCTGGATGTTACGCCTCATCGGGAAGCTCACCTTGACGAAATTGCGACCTACAGCTCGGACGCGAGACTGGGCTGTGACAATGCAATCTCATGCGATGTGCACTTTAAGAACTTCATTGCCGAGCCGTCAGGCGAAGAAGTAGTTTTCCGGAAGATCGACCACGTCACGCTGGCTCCAGGCGCCTATCCCGTATTTATCGAGACCGACCTGATGGACGATTGCGTGGAGTTCACTGTCGAGTATGATGAAACAATCTTCGGGGCTGATGTGATTTCTGACCTGATGTTGCGAGCGGAGCAGCACCTGTATGCGTTTTCTGGTTGTTTGCTAGAGTCGTAGGGTAGGGCTCATTGACATATCGCCTCACGTCGCATGAGACCCTGGAAGTCACGCTCGAAGACCCATAACATTGCGCATGCGGTGACGTTTCGCCATTGAAGGGGGAGGACAAAACAATCCGGACACTTGCCTGAGTTCTGAGGCGCAAAGTGTCCGGATTGCGTTGTCCTCACTCACCCTTCGTATGCACGCCACCTGATCGCCAAGCTCGCTAATCCATTCCGCTAAGCTTGCTTCACATATCTCACCTGGTTATATAGACAGAGCTTCTTGCCCTTTAGATTCGAGCTCTTTAGTTTATTATTCTCAGTTCTATTGATTCCATTGCTCGGCTTTTGCTCGTCTGTGAGGATCGTCACATGCGGATGCCGAAATGGCTGTATAGGGCATCGTTGTCATTGCGGACATCGACGAGGACTTTCTTGAGTATAGAAGAAGATGGCTTAGAATCTCCAGAGAATTGTGTCCCACGGCCGTCGCAGACGCAGATGTTGAACCACCACATATACATTTGTTACTACATTCTCGAACGATTATCCAGAATTCTAGCGTATGCCTGAGTTGGCTTCGTGGGCCATCCAGAATTGCGACTTTCCATGTCCGGAACATATTTTGAATATCAGGAGGCAGAACAATAAAATGGGTCCCGAGGATGATCGTAAGAGCCGCGCTCTGTGACTTCCTCCTTTTGGTACCATTCACCGTGTGAAATATCCGTTTAGCTGTTAGGTCTAGAGTATAAGACCTAACATCCCGAGGGCCCCCTAGAATTATCGCATTAACACCAGATTTTGTCCGTGGCTCTGAAATGATTGCATTGGGCCCATTTGCGGGTCACTACTCGGTAATAGCTTCTTTGAAATCTCCTAAGAACATCCATCTAGCTTTATCGCCCCAACCTAGCCCTTTCCATCCGTTCGCTATCTTCGGAAAGAAATCGATCACATCCTCCACGTTTTCGTCATGAGATAAGATGACAAAAACTTGGTCCGAATGTGCATCAACAAGCTGCAGCTTCTGCTGGCTTTCAACTGCAGCTGGTACATCTTCGTTTGTTGGATCTCCATTTGGCCAAGTTCCCATAAGATAAAAAGGTGAGTTACCACACCTCTGAGGGTGGATACTCTCAAAAAGGTGACCTGGACAAGGCTTTGGCGACAAGAAGTTTAGAGGGTTGGGCGAGATTAGCGAAGGAAGCGGCACATATTTACTAGGACGGAATTCACCCGCATGGCTTGCAATATCACCTCCCATGAATATAAACGTATCCGGATTGCTAGTAGTTCGAGCGAGTGCACAAATGTGGCCAATAGCATGCTACAAGAGTTAAATTTGACTTTTTAACTGTATAGGGAATATAAAGGTTGGAGGCATAAAACTTACACCGGGACTGTTAATAAGAAGGAAACTGCCATCTCCGAAATAATCGAAGGCAGCAAATTCACCAAACTTTAGGTTGAAATCTGCTTCGGAAATCTCCCTAAGGTTACGATCCTCATAGTACTCTTTCTTTATTGGGGAGTTTTCTATAGGCTTGCCTCCCGGGAGAAACCCTTCTAAAAACCCAGGACCAACAATAACGTCAGTAGAAGTTGGAAATGTCGAAGGATCTCCAAGATGATCCCAATGCCAATGACTAATTGCATGGCACTTTTAGCTGAGGTCCTATATTTCGCTACAAAGAGATTCATCACCTTACCCCCAGATGATTGCTTCAATCGCAGAGAGCGATACTCTATGTTCTTCAAGAATGTCTGCGACATCTTTTTCAACTCGGACATCCCACCCATAAGTTCTAATCATGTCTACAACGCAAGGAGCTTGCTCCTGCCACTTTCGTTGTGTTCCTAAGTCATAGAGAACCTTACGCTCCAGGCGCTCATTTTCTATCAGAAAAGAATAGGACGGACTCGCAAGTGTAGTGTGCCCCTTGATAAGCGGATCAAACATAGTGCCCACAGGCATATGCAGCCGTGTAGTAGTGTCAATAACACGTACGGTCACGATGTTTGAAGATGCGGGTATCTCAATAGGCGGGATCTGGCCCATTTCGGTCGGTGATAATATGTTAGACATGCTGCCAGTTCTAGCTGTATAAAACTTTTAGATTGCAAGTAATGAATGTGTAAAGTATAGAGTATATGTGCCTCTGTGAAATTTTTCTTGAGGTTCGTCAAGACCACGTGCATAAGCACTATTTCTTGTCTCGCCGATGAGTCATTCACTAGTCTAATAATAAAATGCCCTTCCGAAACACCAGAAATAGCCGTAAGAAGTACAATCTGAATCTGAAAAAAAGTTCATACCTGTAATAGTGGTGACAAGATCCTGCAACTTGCATAATATAAGGTCTGATCCGTCAACACTCGGTGAGCGGCTTGATAATTTCATCGACCTCTAAGAACACAAAGTTGTGTCGGACGCAAGCTGATAAAAGTGAAAACTGTTGAAATAGGTATGATTTAATACAGTAAAAGATTAGCATGCCATTATAATACGTATCTAGGGCATTCGAAAGTGGCACTTGATGAGTGAGAGGCTTAGTCAATTGGCGCGATTATAGTTATAGTACCTTGCGCTTAACCGTATTTGGACAATAAGCCAAGAACCCCTGGTGAGCAAGAAGTCAGAAAATTTGAGCAGGGGAAGCCAGCCATGCAAAAGGCTGTACAACAGTGGGTATTCGCTAGTGGTCACCCACCCAACTACTAATCTACCGATCTCAAGTTTATGTATGGCAGAGCAGACGGGATGCCCAGTTCTCTTGAGTCTATGGTCGTATGTGATAATTACTTGCTTATGAAAAAATACATATTTCTATAAACCCTGCTAAGCAGGGGTTGTTATATAGCCTGCTTCCTATGCAGATATCTGTTTACTTAATTAAGAACCAAGCAGACTTCAGGAGACTCAACCACTGAGAGGACCAGCGACGACGCTCAAATATAATGTATTCTGCAATTATAGCGAGTTCAACGCACCTGCTATGTTAGAACCATT
Organism: Pseudogymnoascus sp. 03VT05; assembly: GCA_001662645.1. Taxonomy (NCBI): domain Eukaryota; kingdom Fungi; phylum Ascomycota; class Leotiomycetes; order Thelebolales; family Thelebolaceae; genus Pseudogymnoascus; species Pseudogymnoascus sp. 03VT05. The sequence goes on along the minus strand of KV459490.1, from coordinate 71,069 downwards.
TCTGCAACATTAGGCCCCATGCCTAAGGCCAACCGTTATTCCACTAATAACCATCCGTATTAAGCTTAAATTAAGACAGCGCTAGCGATAGAAGATCAATCATCTTCTCTAGGCATAATATGTGGAAATACTTAAGGTTATAGCTTATAAGGGCAATTCAGTAATTACCTATGATTAGGCTATCTCCTCTTAGTAACGCATCTATAATAAAACATTCGTTTGCCTAATAATGTGCTCGTCTTATATGTATTAGCAGGGACAGCTGTAGGGGAATTGTAATTACAGCATCTTACTTAAGCTGGCGTTGTAGTTTTCACCTGTCCTCTAGCATCCTTTCCTCTTAGGTTAGGCAGGATTGCCTCTCTTCTTTAGTACTAAACTCCTCCACTTCCTATAGGTAGTAATGTCTGTCTCTTATAACGCATGTAGGACTTTCTAGAGAAGCAGATCTCTAACGGCTATGTTAGGTTTAGTAGAGTTCTGTGTCTATTGCTTCTATGTAACAAAAGTGGGAAGATTTAGGAGGAGGGTTAACTAGATGGATCTGCCTATAGACAAATGATTAAAGCCTTATTTAATGTGTAAGGCAGTTAACGTTAATGTGAAGTTAAAAGATTTAAAGCAAAGGAGGAAGTCTATAGAGCCTTAAAAGACTAGATCAACTATAAGGATAAGCTAATGGATAAATGGTAAGGGTTCACTAAGACCATTAGGTGGTGTAAGACTATTAGTAATAAGAGGCCATCCACCTAGTTGTCTATAGTGCCCTGTTAGAACTACGTCTATTAGGTGGATCTGTAGATACGCAGCCCCTTAATTTAGTAAGGGGTAGCAAATCCTAATTAGCATAGGCTGAACAGCATGTCTTCTTAGCGCTAGCAGCTTTTATAACACCTTATTAGGGCTGTGTTTAGGAAGGGTATTAGGGGGGAGGGGAATGTGCAGGTGCATAGGGTGAGGAGGGAGGGAGGCTAGTAGTGGATAGATTATGCATGAGTGTTACGTGAGAATTTAGATAATAGATGTAGATAGATATGTTTTGAAATAGACATAATGAGGTACTAACAGCTTTGCAACAAGTAGAGAGTGAGAAGACAAAGCGTTCTAAAGTAGGTAGTAATAGGTGTTGCCTAACTAGTTAGCACTCTTATTAGCAAGACATTGCTTGTAGCGCTAGTTAGATGCTTCATCTTCTATAGCAAATGTTGAAGGTTGTTAGAACTACAGCTGTGTCTAAACAGTAGAGTAGTGGCAGCTCTGTAACAAATAGAAAATAGGAAGCTAAAGCGTTCTAAAGTAGGTAGTGGTGAATTCATTTAGTAGGTGTTTCTTACTGCCTACTAGTACAAAGCTGTGTAGGGGGGCAGTGTAGAGCCACTAGCAAGCTAGTCTACTAGATAATTTCTATACACGTTAGCATTAGCAATTAATACATTAATATAGTTACTTACAGGTAGGAAGCTTAAATAGACAACTATAAACAGCCCTATTTAGTAATGTAGATTATAGGGAGGTGTTACCTAGAACACTTAACATCTAACCTTTTACCTTACAATTCTCTTCTATACATAGGTAGGCATTACATAAGACCTTATAAGGAAATGTAGATTATAGAAGAGCTCTTCTTAAAGACATTAGATTATAGTAGAGTTCTTCTAGAAGGTTTAGGTTGTAGAAGAGTTCTTCTAGAAGAGATTAGACAATATGCTATAGAGAAAGCTTATAAGGGCAGTAGGATCATAGGAGTTAACCCCTCTAGGGGGTGTTCTCTTAGGAGAGAAAGTCTCTAAGGAGCTTTGTCTATAGAGAAGAGACAAACTTAGAGCATACTCCTTAGATGTACAAGCACTAGGAGGATCCTCCTAGGAGGATCCTCCTAGGATGCTAGGGATCCTAAGAGGATACACCTAGGTAGTAGGTGCTCCTAGGAGGATCCTCCTTAAGGCTGTAGCATCCTAGGAGGATCCTCCCTACAACTCTATAATTCTAGGCGTTCTACTTGCCTATAAGGGTATGCTTTAGAGTGCTAGCTAGCTAGGAGCACTCTCTAAGGTTCTATGAATACGCTACTAAAACCTCTACTATCTAAGCGTAACTTATCTACTTTAGCTAGTAATCTAGTTCTATAAATCTCACCCCTATCTAAATATACTTCCTTACAACTACTTATAACTTGTCTTAAATTACCTCTAAGCTAGACACTTTTATCTATTAGCACTACATATATAGTAGACTATAAAGTACTTACCTATAATAAGCATCTTTCCATCTCCTGCTACTATCCACCTACTTTAGATTTAACATCACCCTAAAGTGCACTAGGTGTTAACTTGCTCTATTCTAAAGCCTTCTGCCCTTTAGCACTAACTTCTACTACATAGACCTTAATATTGTTTCCTAAGAGCTCTATAAGGAAGATCTCTAGCAAAGGAGCAGGCCCTAGATATATACTAGCTCATTCCCTAAATGGCGTTTTAGGCAAGTTCTTAGATTTAACATACACTAAAATTAAGAGGATCTAGTCTAGGTATTCATTAGCTGTAGTTTAGAGGGTGTTATATACTACTAAACATACACAACTATTGTCTAATTTGTCCTCCTTTAGCATACTATTAAGTACTTCCTAAACTATAAGCCTATTAGCTACACCTGTTAGCTTTAGTACAGATTTACATATTACATATAGTAATCCTACCTTTATTCTTTATCTACTACACTAAGTAAATGCAGCAAGTTTAGACTATGTAAGTGTTATAGCTATAGATTAGCTTCTTTAAGTGTAGTATAAAGGTGGTGATGCTAAAGCTGCTCACTACTATTAGGACGCTCTTATACTCACCTATTAATAGGCTGGCTCTATAAGGGCCACTAAACATAACTAGAGGGTTAATAGTGTAACCTTTCTCTACATGGTATAGCAGCTCTTACATAAGCCCTCTCTAAGGCTTAATTAGGAGATTAAGCCTATCCTAGCCCTTTAGGTCTTATAACAAAACTATAAATAGGTGAGTTTAGAGGAAAGACTAGAAGCTAATAGAGGGGATCTATAGGTTTATGTACTGCCTAGCACCTATCATTAGAGACTTAGAGAGATGTAGCTGCATCTTAACTGCACCTGCATTATGCATAATAGTAGCACGTAACAGTTAGTAGTGAAAGACCCTGTTTTAGACGATGATGGCGCTAGCTTACAAGAGGTATGTTGCTATAAATATCCCTATAGTAATGTAGATATAGGCACATAGGGAAGGGTTGTTAGAAGGAACGTGTCACTACACTATGTAGATGGAAGCTAAGGCTAGGGCTTAGTGTAATTATAGGAAGAGCTTATATAAGAGCTTATAGAAGAGAGGAAGCAAGAGGTAAGGAGTAGGCAAAGCAGTAATGCTCCCTATTAAAATTTAGTTAACAAAGAGAGTAATGGATAAAACGTACAACAACTGCAAAGAGATTCTAGGAAACGTTAATTAGGAGAGGCCTATTAGACGCTACAGCTATAGCATAGAGGAAAACAAGTGCTGCTGTCATCTATCTAGCTAACTAGTAGATGCTATAGACAGTCTTAAGCAAGAGCCTAAGCAGGTTGGCTAGGAAGGTAAAATAAGGCCCTATAAGGAGAGCAATCATGTTAACCTCTATAAGAGTGCCTGCTTGCTAACTAGCATCTAAGAAGTTAGTAGCTTTAAGGCTGTCCTATAATAGTATAATGAAGATGTAGAACAGGTTGATTATAAGGTAGGCTAGCTATATAACAATGCCTACCTAAGTCTATAGCCCTAGAATTTAGTGTTAGTAAAGGATGTATAGATACCTAAAATGCTTTAAGACAAAATTAGAGATGTAAGTAATAAGTGGAATTAGGAGGGGAAGTAAGTTAACAAAAGCAAAGATATATAGTGTGCTGCTTATAGCAATAGCATAGATTTAAATAGCATCTATAACAATTAGAAGTAAGAAAAGATTATAAGAAATGAGTGAATATAGTAAGTTAGTGGAATTAAGAAAGAGGACAGGGCAAGGGTAGATATATATAGGTAGAGTAGGAGGGATAAGGAGTAACTATACTATAGATTTCCCTTATTCTTAGCTATTATGTTGTACCTTTATAGATACCTGCTAAACTAAAGGTATGTGTAAAAAAGTAGGTATATGCTTTTAAAGGTACCTACTAAATCAAAGTTGCTTATATGTTATGCTCTAGCTTATAAGTTAGATAGGATAATATATAATTGCTATAGTTAGCACTAGATATAAGACGTAACATAAGAAAGCAAAGGTAGAATAATGTAAGATGTCCTTAAATAGGGTATATATATTTATAGGAAGTAATTAATAACATAGGGTCACATAGCTTAGTAACATTATAAAATATTAAGTAAGAAATTAATGTATTACTGCCTATGAAATCTACCCCTAGGATTTACTAATATTCTATATAGTAATTACATAACATCATATGACTATTATAACACATCCCCCTATAGATCCTTATATAGTTCTTAGAATGGAATATAAGGATCTTAGGAACTAGGCCTACCTAGTAAGTCTGTATAGGTATAAGTCTTTAGCTTTAGGCTAATTACTTCTTTCCTTCCTAAGCACCTAACACTAAACCCCTACCACCCCTACTATTAACACCTTACTACCTAATTAATTAATTAATTAATATGCTAGTTATTAGCAAAGTTCTTAAGGGCAACCTTAAAAAAATTTAAGTCCACATAGACTTACACAATACCCTCTCTACCTACAACTTAGGCTCTACTCCCTCTTTAGAGGATGAAATCCTTCTGCTAGTGAACTTAGCTTAGGGCTACAAGAGCCTAGGTGAGGTGGTAGTAAGCTACCCCTAATGTAAGGATGCCTCCTTACTTAGGGTACACTTAGACCTATAAGGTGACGCGCAGTAAGCAATAGGGTGACAGATGGGAGTGGATCTATAGGTACGCTAAGGTTAGCTGAGTTAGACCCCATTTAGGCACATAAGGGGTAGGAAGCTATAAGCTCCCCCTTTATCTTTTTTGTATCCTTTGTAGTAGACTTATAGGATTGTACTAACTTATATCCAACTTGCACTCCTATATGCAACTACTTGTGATATAGTGCCCTATGTCCTTATAGTAACTATAGTGCTCCATTTATCACTTTAATTCCATACTTATATAGTAGGATAAGTAGAGCTCCCTTAAATTCCTTCCTATTATTAGCTTACATAATCTTAGGAGGTAAGAAAACTGTAATAAACAGAGCAAAGTTGTAAGGATATAGGGCACTGTATCACGAGTAGTTGCATATAGGAGTGCGAGTCAGATATAAGTCGGTGCAATCCTATAGGTCTACTACGAAGGATACAAAAAAGATAAAGGGGGAGCTTATAGCTTCCTACCCCTTAAATATCTGTATTAGGTCTAACTCAGCTAATTGCCTTTATGCCTAACAGTGACGTTGCAACTAGTCTGTAACACCCCTAACCCTAGTCCCTTAAATGTTGTAGTGAGGGGGCATCCCTGCACTACCTACAACTACCCTAAGTAAGGAGGCATCCTTACACTACCCCCCTCCTTTAGAGGGTGCTTTGTCTATAAAGCGTGTGCGTAAGCTATGTTAGGTGAGTTCGTGTATGGCGTAAGGCGAATTGAGTCCAAGAGGATTGCAAACGCTAGATTCTGCTTGTTTAATTGTGAAATCGTACAGTAGGGGCCTACATTAATGGCGAAAGGGATCTGACTCCTTAGGCGTAGAATTGTTAAAGGGCAAGGGTGCGCTAACCTAATTCAGACAGCTTTGTTATAAGCCAGAATATGAAATCAAGGTTCACCCACTTCCTGTTGTTTTCTTCATAACAACAACAACAAACCCCCCCCCTAAGACTAGTAAGTGCCCCCCCCTAGGCGTAGAGAAGGATACTAATTAATTGTTTTTAGATACTAAAACTCATTTAGACGATTCAGTAGGTTAAGGAACCGCGCTGGCGCAGTGGTGATAACTTAGGCTAGGCTAACGGGAATCGTAGATTCCCAATTTTAAAAATGCTGGTTCCTATGCCCTCTAGGGCCCTTGCAGATTCCTTCTGCGTCTTGTATGTCCGCTGCCTTTAGGCAATCTCTTATAGGGCTATAGCCTATACTTGCGTCTAGTCCCTAACCAGCTTAAAGTGCAGTTACTGCACTTCGTAGCATTCTCTGTGTGTTCTAGTGGGTTTCCTGTTGCTTTTCAGTTTTGCGTTTAGGTTTGTTTGGTGTTGACTTTGTGGGAATAGCTGCCCTGGTTCCTTAGGCCTAAGTTCGCTGCCCTTGTCGCTGCTAAAGCAGCCACCCCCCTCCTTAACGCTAACGTCGTCGCCGCTACTGTTAAGGCCAACTGCGTGCTGTTGCTCGCTGCTGCCTCCGTCCCTAAGTTCTGCTCTAAGGCAGAGCGTGACCTCTATAAGGAGGCATGTGCCACTTAGGCTGCCCTTAAGTTAGGGCTGGCTGTGAGTAGACCCCCTTCCCTTGTTTGTTTTAGTGCTGACTCTAAGCAGCAAATTCAGTCGTTGCTGCGCTATCTACAGACGGAACAGGAGAGCGTCCCGGCTCTCCTAGGGGAGTTGGTGGCTGCTATAGGCAAACTACCTACTGCTGCCACTCCCGTGGCCGTCCCAACTCAGGGTGGTAGGCGGAAGGAGGGGGATGAGGAGGAGGAGGATGGGGGTGTTAGGGCGGCCTATAGGGCCTAGGTAGAGGAAGACCCTGTGTTAGAGGGGACTTAGGTCTAGTCTTTCGCGTAGGGTCACTTCAACCCTTCGTCTCTCATAGTGGTAGCTGCTTATTACAACGCTAGGGAGACGTTTGGGAAGGGTGGCCTCTATAAGGGCTATGACGCTAAGGGTGCCCTAACTCAGAGGGTATTTAGTTTAGTGTTGTAGGTAGCAATGACGCTCTTTCTCCTGCTTTGCCGTGCCTGTGCCTCTTGTGATTGTAGCTTAGCTCGCCTGTTTCCTATCCTATAACCTATCTAGGTAGATCATTCCGCAGACCTAGGAGGTTAGGGTATTCTGTATAGAACTCTTAGATTTTGTAAGGAGAGTTCTTAAAGTTCGTTGCAGGGTACCATTCCGGGTCTAGATCGTATCCAACCTAGCTAACCTAATATTGAAGTTGCTTCCGTTAGAGCCTCACAGCGAGGATCCGTTTAACTTCCCATTCCTTAAGGCTGTCTATGACTTCGCTGCTAGGTTTAGGAGATTCTTGTCTAGGTAGGGGGTTACTTAGAGCCTTAATAAGGACATCCAGTAAGAACACATTATGTATTTAAGAACCTATAGGCAGTTCTAATCAAAACGCATGTCTAATCCGTTCTAGCACTGTATAGGGTCTAATCCATTATTGGGCTAACTTGCAGCTAGGGCAAGAGTTCCTTAGGTTTTTCATTAATAGGTATACTCTATCGCCTACATCCTAGTTGATGGCCCTTTGGCGTTAATTCGCATGCTTAGACATTTCTTCCTGTGCCTTTACCATGTTCTCCTTTGCGTGAGCCTATGCAGTGTGCATTTAGTTAGCAACCGCTTTGGCTTCTTCTTAGTTTAGGGTTTCCTAGGGGTTGGTGCTCTTAGGGGTGTTCTAATCCCAACTTATATGCAGATCTGTTCTGTATTTGAGTCAGTAGGGGGTCATTCTAATGGATGCGTAGGGCAATGTCATTTGCATGCAGTCTATAATAAGGAGGAGCTCACTCTAATTATCCTAGTAGTAGGATACGAATGGCCTTAGTCTCTAATTAATATACTAGTTTATGATTTCTGTCTGCCTGTCGGTCTGTTTGTAATAAGCTGTTGACAGCTTAATCTTAACGCTAATGATCTAGCAGAACTCATACTAAAAGGACGACACAAATTAGGGTCCGCAGTCACTAATAATTAATACTAGGGTGTGTCTAAATCAATATATCCATTTAATGAACAGTTGCGCCATTTGCCACGCATTTATAGTCTTATAACACAGTATGGTCACTAAACTCTTCCTAAGTTGGTCCATAAACACCAAGATGCTATCATAACCATGCTTGTCCTTTAGGAACTCCTTAAAGTCTATGGTTAGGTGTTGCATTAGGTAGTCGGGTACTAGTAGGGGGTGTAGGAAGCCCTGTTGCTTTATGACATTAGTGTGCGAAAGGCGGCATGTTGCGTAGTTGCGTACGTACTAGAGGCAATCCGCTTCCATTCTAATCTAGTGATATTTCAGAGCGAGCAACTAATAGGTCTTCCTGCCACTTAGATGCGCTACTAATACTTAGTCGTGCGCCTCTTAGATCAGTTTTGTATACAAATTAGTGTGGCGTTTCACACATAGGCGGCCTTTGTATAATAGGAGCTGGTCATTCATTACGAAGCTGTCTAGTAGGGGTTGTTTCGCACGTGTCTTAGTGAACGACCTCTAATTGTCTACACATAGTGCTTTAATTAAGTCAAACGGCACCTACGCTCTTAGGGTGTCTATTGCATTAATTAATGCTATGTAGTTGTCAGCTAACTCAGCACTGATTTAGGGGTGTAGACGGGCTGGGCTGAGTAGCACCCTCACACGACTGTCCAACTTGACTTTCTGTTGCATTACAAGGTCTTAGTCTCTTTAGCTTAGAATATCAGCCTTCTGGTTATTCTTACCTGCTGTATACGTAATGTGAAAGTTGAAGTTAGAAAGTAGCTCCATCCACTAAACCTGCTTTGCTGTAAGAACCTTAGTAGACATGAAATATTCTAGTGAACAGTGGTCTGTATAGATGTCGACTTAGTAGCTTACTAACGCCAACTCAGGTCTCTATTTTTAGAAGGCTTTCACGATTGCAAACAGTTCCTTATTATGGATCTCCTAGTTGATCTCATGCCTGGATAAGACGTGACTATAGAAGCTTATAGGGTACCATAGCTTATTAGGGTGCTCCTGGCTAAGGACACCAGCTACGACTCCGTTAGAGGAGTTAGTTTCCAGCTTCGTAGGCAATTCAGGGTTAAAGTGGTGCAGCGCCTACACTGCTAGTAGTTGTTGTTAAAGCTCCTTAAATGCATTCTCACATTCCTTAGTCCACCGAAACAGTTCCAAGGGGCTTGTGATGGTCGTAAGGGGCTTCGCTATCTTTCTAAAGTTGCGTATAAACTAGCAGTAGAATCTACAGAAACCTAGATAGGACTTTACACTAGTGACAGTAGTTGGTCTAATCTAATTGTAAAGTGGTTTAATTTTGTTAGGATCTACTTCTACACTAGAAGTGGTTAGTATGTAACCTAAGTACTTTGTACGGGTCACATTGAACTTGCATTTCTTAATGTCAGCTTGCAGTCCAGCTTCGTAGAGCTGTTAGAGGACTTTATGTACATGCCCTATATGTTCTGTAGGGTCCTTAGAGTAGATGAGAATATCGTCTAGGTAGGCAGTACAGAAGTCATCTAAGTACAACATTAGGACGTCGTTTATATATTACTAATACGTAGCAGGTCCGTTTGTTAACCTAAACAGCAGCACTTTGTACTTATAAGATCCATAGCAAGTCCAAAAGGTAGTATACTCTTTGGAGTTGGGGTGCATTCGTATGCAATAGAAGGCTTGTCTAATATCTAGCTTAGTGAAGATCTTGGCTTTTGACACCTAACTAAGCAACTCGTTAATGCAGGGTATTAGGTACAGATCGTTGCAGGTAAGGCCGTTTAGCTTGTAGTAATTAATGTAGAACCTTAATTTGCCGTCTGCTTTTTTGACGAAGAGTATAGGGGACGCAAAGGGGCTGTTGCTGTTAACGATGAAGCCTTTCTCTAGGTTCTCTAACAGGTATTGCTTAGTAGCCTTAAGCTCTTTAGTGCCTTGCTAGTAGAGTAGTGAGAAGGCGTTTAGTAACGGCGCCTTAAGCTGTATCTTATGATTGTATATGCAATGTGGTGGGATCTTATTAGATTCTAACTTAGAAAACACATCAGTGTACTTTCAGTGCAGATATGGGAGCTTCTCCTAGATGAGTGATATTGTCTCATCATCCTCTTCTGATTCTTTGTCTTAAATGATCTAATCTATCTCATATATGCTAGTCTAGAAGAACTTAGAGTCGTTTCGCATCATCTTATAGTAGAAGGCGTTTGCACCTATTTTGCAGATTTAGACTAGCGTGAAGCTTAGTACAGACTTCGCTAGTGGTAGGGAAGGTTCCTCTAGGATCTGAGGTAGACTTAGGGTCGTTCTGGTGGTCTTTTCAGGTGAGGCTGAAATTATCACTTTCATTTCCATTAAGCGTCCGCCTACGCAGCGTCTATCTTTGTGGTGGATTGCAGCATCCCTACGATTTGCATCCAACTGGTATGCTAGATGTCGAATGGACGTTTCACGCGAGTAGTAGAGCAAGGTGATCTCCTTGCTCTAGCTAGGAGTAGGCGGGTACTCCTTTAGCCATACTAACCAGCTCTTTGTAGAGTCGAGTAGTATTTAGAAGCAGCTGAAAAGCTTCTTCCTAATTATCACATCTTGCGCTCTAAGGTCTAGGAGCATAAAGGGGCAGTTATATATTCAGTGTCCTTTAACTGTTAAGTGTAACTAAATATACTTAGATACATGGCTTTGGATTTTCTAGTGAAACCTACGTATTAGTACTAAGTAGGGTAGTTTCCATATAGGGCTCTAAAGCGCTTTTAACAGTTGTATTGCAAAAGGCTTATTTATAACGAGGTAGCCATTTGCTCCTGTGTCTGCTAGGGACTTCGTTTGCACACTAAGTCCGTTTAGACTTAGCGTCGTGTCAACTAAGAACTAGGTCCTGCCTAAGAGTTCTTGTAAGTTAAGTCCTTATAGATCACATTTAC
>KV459490.1:23859-60173 GCA_001662645.1 Pseudogymnoascus sp. 03VT05 | reverse complement strand
TGTCTTAGGGTCGTTCTGGTTAATCTCCTTAATAGTAGCGTTAAGTGGGCATTTGTCTTGGAAATGGCCTAGCTTACTGCACTTAAAACAGTTCCTGGACGTAGCTGGCACAGCAGTCTGCACGCAGCCTGTGATGTCTGGTTTAGAGGCAGTGGGCGTAAAAGGAGTCCTCTAAAAGGAGACTAGAGGGCTTCTTGTACGCCCTGCTAGTTAGGTCCTTTCGTGGTCAGTAGGCATGAACTTAGATGAGCTTAGGCAGGTAGGTCCTCATTAACTCAACTCTGCACTCTTAGACAGGAAGCTTAAGTCGTTGTTCTAGCGTTGTTCCTAATCAAATGCAGTGAGTTCTTAGACCATGGTGTGGTAGTTGCTGTTCCATTGATTTTTAATAACTGCCATGTAGCTACAGAATTAAGGGGTCAACTTGTTCCACATATACCAAAACCATTCCAACTGTGATACTTGTCTAGTGATGGCTGCGCTCTGAAAGCAAGCCTTGAATTTAGGGAAGGTCTTGTGAGAGTGGCCCTTTTCAGCCATCTGCATGTCGTTAAAGAGGTTCTAGGCTTGTTCTGTTTTGTTGCTGGTGAGGTAGTATGATCCTAATAGATCCATCATTTTGTCAGCACTCTAGAAACCATGCGTATTAGATAGGTATTAGGGTTCTAGGTATTTCTTTGCTAGGCTAGTTGTAGTGCCCTATATCAACGCTCTCCTAGAGATGTTAGTAGGGTAGTGGTCCTCATTAACTACAAGTTGGTCCTAAATGGACACGCTCTATTACATGAAGGTATGTTCTATCCCATTGCTTAGTAGTGTGATTTTTTCTAAGAAGGTGGATTTCCTATAACAATTCAAAGGGTCCTTAGTGTATTGTTGCAGTAGAGCTGGGATTGAAGGAGAGCGAGTAATACTAATAGGTGGCAGTTGAACAGTGCTAGGCATGTTTCGTATCAGTGATATAGGCGGCTTGTCTTAGTCCACCTTAATGGTACGCATAGGGGTGTCTGCTGCTAGGGGTGTGGACGGTATTCTAGTCTAGCTAGCTACTAGGGTGGCTATCATCGCTTTAAGCTCTTGCATTTTGCTCTTAAGGTTTGCAATGCAATCTAGGGGGCTTTTAGATGGTCCTGCAGTCGTGCCTACAGTAGTGGTCTGCCTAGTTGTCATTCGTAGCAGTTAACCGTCATTGTCTAGTGGGTTTTATGTCATCTTATATAACATTAGTTTAGGGGTGTATTAAGTTGCAGTTGATATAGAAGAGTTTGACTTCTAGGGGCCTTTAGCCATTAACACTCTTGTTTATAATTACCTCTGTGTATAAGGGGGTTCTTTAGGATCTTGTATCCTATTTAGCACTAACGTGTTAGTGACTTTACTAGCTTGCTCTGCAGGATTAAACCCTGATCCACTAGCTGTCTATGAGTTCTCTAGGTTCACAGCTATTTAAAGTCGTTAAGTCTCTGCTCTGAAACGGCACTAAGTTGTAGTTAGTAGTGTAACAGTAGTTCTCCTAAGTCGTTCTAGTGTGGGATATTATTTAAGTACAGCTGTCCCTAGCAGGCGTGATCTTTTTTATATAATGTAAGGACATAGGGCACTATATCACAAGTAGTTGCATATAGGAGTGTAAGTTGGATATGAGTTAGTGCAATCCTATAGGTCTACTATAAAGGATACAAAAAAGATAAAGGGGGAGCTTACAGCTTCCTACCCCTTAAATATCTATATTAGGTCTAACTTAGCTAATTGCCTTTGTGCCTAACAGTGACGTCACAACTAGTCTGTAACACCCCTAACCCTAGTCCCTTAAATGTTATAGTAAGGGGGCATCCCTACACTACCTATAACTACCCTAAGTAAGGAGGCATCCTTACAATTGTTGCGCTATATATAGGCTCTAGACCCTATGTTAACTCTAAACAAAACCCTTATAACTCCCCTATTTTACCTTTAATTAATGTCTCACCTAAACTACCCCCTTATAACACCACTTGCTCCATCCTGCCTAGTAACCCTAACCCCAACTTAGGGTTATATCTAACGTGAATAACTCAACAACTACTGCAAATATTGCAATTCCGTTACTAGGAATGGATTCGGGCGGGTTGGTTTACCTATTTCCCAACTATATAGGTTATGCAGGCTTTAATGGGGGAACTTATAAATGAATAATATCTACCCCCCTGTTTAAATAATATCTGCCCCCTGTCTTTTGACCGCCTGATTCTGCCACCCTGCCAAATCAAATAATATCAGCCCCTATATTCTTCACCTTTAGTAGTAGTAATACCCACCACTTAAGAGCATCCTTATAATCTACACTCTCTAGAGTATTAAGAGCACGCTCCCTAATTTAGTCCTATGCAAGCAGAAGCTAATTGTTACAGCTAGGATTAGGATAGGATGTGATTGGCTAGATGGCTCCTAGGGTGATGGGTCTCTAGAACTAATAGCATCCCTAACCCCATGTGATGGAATAGTAGGAATAGTAGGAATAGCAGTAGAGTTTGCTATTCCAACTATTCCCTATGGCATGTGATGGAATAGTAGGAATAGTAGGAATAGTAATGGAGTTTGCTATTCTAACTATTCCCTTTGGCACAACGCCTCTATATAAGTAGATAGTTAGTTCTTAGATAGGAGCTTCGTGCTTAACTTAATATAGTATTTGTTATATACTAGTAACGTGTTTTATAAAAGCCTTTGTGTCTAATCCCCTGCCTCCTCTAATAAGTTAAACTAACGAAACCTCTATGAGTCTTATAAGTTTAAGACCTAGCGTTACACTAATGCAATTCAGTCTCCTCTAGTCCTAGATATTATAAGAACTCATATGTGTTAAGCATATCATACTTAGACTTGCTTAACACTACATGCCACTTTGTAAATTAAAGCCATAAATCCAACTTAGTGTATGCTAGGTTGGCCTGCATTGTTAACCTACGCTCTATAGCTTCAGCTTCCTACTGCTTAATCTCCTAATTATTTGCATCCTTAGTGTTTATAGTAACTCCTATAGTAATTAACTTATTAGACTCTTTTAAATGGTGTGTAGTAGTAGCATCTTATAACTTACCTAACTGTCCTAGCTCTAGCTCTAACTCTCACTCTTACTCTAGCTCTTACTCTAGCTCTCGCTCTAACTCTTGCTCCTTAGACTCATCCACCTCCTAATACCTCTCCCTTTTTAGGCTAAACCATGACTGTAGTTGTACACACTTGAATATTTCTTCGTCCCTTTTGCGCTACTTTAAGTACTCCTTATTCACATGCTTCCTTATATTATCTCTATTTATAGTAAGAAATCAGCATTCATAACAGCTGAACCCATCTACTATTTAGACTACTAGCTAGGGCATTAAGCCATCAGCTGGTAATTAAACTGTAGTATAGTTGCATTGAAATTAAGTATCCTGGCTTATAATGTCTTGCACAAACTTGCTAAGCTGCTTCTGGATTGCTGGCTTCTTATAATGGATTTTTTGCATATGCTCTACTATTCCATTTATAGTTTGCGCATGCCTATAAAGTGGGCTTAGACATAGTAATACTCTAAACTCAACACTTATTACCACTAAGTAGGCTAGTGATGATGGAACCTCCATTATATTAATAGATGAGTTATTCATATGCCTTAGATCATTAAAAATAATGCTGTAGTAGTGTGGGAAGTTTAACCCTAAGAGTTAGTTATGATCATAACTAATATATCTATATACATGGGGTGTTCCTAGCCACTGTTACATCTAAAAAAACCTGGTTATAATCATAGCCTACAAAAACTACAGTTAGGCAACTCTTAGCCTATGCCCTAATTGCCTGTTTAGTGTTAGTTACTATAATGATTACTATAAACTATACTACTACAGTATAGTACGTAGTTTATGGCGATTACTATAGTGATTACTATAATGATTGCTATAAACTATAATGCTATACTATAGTACTATAGTACTATGGCTTACTATAAACTCACCTAACTATGATATGTTAGAATGTGTTCTGCTCCAACTCTTCTTCGTCATCACCCTCTGCAAACTCTCCTTCATCCACTTCATTGTCCTTCTCCTATGTCTTGCTTGCTTGTAGTAAATGCTGTATAGCAATTCTAATAGCTACATGTTGCCAGCTCTACACAGTTAGTTGCACGCCTACCCCCTTACTTGTCACCTTGCTTAAAGCTTGCGTAAGCTCTTCTCTAGCCTATAGCCCTTAACCATCACTAAACAAGTATTCCAACTCTTGTTAGTCTAATGCCTTAGCGAATAGTTGGATATATACTAAGTACTGTGCTAGCACCTAACTAACCTTATTAGGCAAGAACTAAACGATGTAATCTATGTTTCCCCTCCTCTTTCTTACCTTGTTATACATGGTTAAGAAGCACATCTGCCCATTAATGACGTATATGTTCTAGGCTAAATACACACTATTACTAACCTTAATTGATCTAATCTCTAGTCCTTAAGCTAGCTGCCTACCTATGACATGCAAAGTAACCATCAACTTTCGTAAGAACTAACGCTCTTCATTTAAGTATGCCTGCTTCTATGAGTCGTTCTATTTATATGATCCATTAGCTACTCTTTAAAGCAACTGTTACTCCTTGCTTCCCTTCCTCACACATTTAAGTAGATACTAATATCCAACATCTATACACTTTTAATTCTTAACATGGTTGATGAAGCTGTAGTTAGACTGTCGGAACTCTAAGTTCTAAGCCATGCTGTTAACGATCTAGCTTAGATCTACTATAGGCAGCTCTAAATCAAACGCTAGATTATATAGTAATCTTTGTAGTAATCCCATTAAGTTGTGGCACATTTCCCTAATCTTTTTAAGCTTAACTCCCATTCCAAGATAATAGATGGTCTGTTCATCACGTGACTAGTGGATGTTTGCTAGCGACTCATACAGCTGGTTATACTTCTTCCCTATAGCTAATTGGCTTAAGATGCTTAACGTTACTAAGAATGAGCCTTTGTAGAGATGTTGCTTACATAGCTTGTGGATTCGTTCTAGGATTAATTTAATATCTTCTTTGCCCTAAAGTCCTAGTTCTAGCCATGCCTCTAATAGTACAGCAATCTTAAGCATAAGCAGCTGTGTAATCTATAACACACATCTAAGTATTAGTGTATATGCAAGTGGTGGATACAGCGATTTAGTAAGTGGATTAATGCTACGAACAGCTAAGTAATGCATTAATAGTGACTTGTACAGCCTAATCTTGCTAGTGTCCTGCATCACCACTAGCATGCATAGTTGCATCAACTTAGCTGTAAGTAATGGATCCTAATTGTCTTCATTATTAGGGTTAGTTTGCAAGTGCGTATGGATCTGTTAGGTCGACTGCCACTAAGCGTAGGTGAATTCTACACTAGTTTCTACTAAAGTCAGCTAAGTAACTATTATGGTAAAGATTCTAGTAATATATGTTGCATGATTCACACACTTTGTATAGATGGGTTTAGGTCATATACTATAGTAACCACCTACGCACGTTGCGTGATGCTGTGCGCTTTGCGTAGATAGGTTTAGGTTATACTATAGTAACTACTATAGTAACCATCCACATAATGTGTGAAGCTATGCGCTTTGCGTAAATGGGTCTAGGCTTAATATATCCTACTACCCGACCCTCCACATACGTTGCAGGACACTAGTGCGCTTTGCGCGGATGGGTCTAGGTTTGATATATCCTACTACCTAACCCTCCACACACGTTACGTGACGCTGTGCGCTTTACGTAGACGGGTTTGGGTTTGATACTATAGTAACTACTATAGTAACCATCCACACATGTTGCATAATGCTGTGCGCTTTACGTAGATGGGTTTAGGTCTTCTATAGTAACTACTATAGTAACCTGCCCACACATTACATAACACTATGCGCTTTGCGTAGATGGGTTTGGGTCTTCTATAGTAACTACTATAGTAACCTGCCTACACATTACGTAACACTATGCGCTTCGTGCAGATGGGTTGGGGTTTGATACTATAGTAACAACTGGCCATCTACATACCTATATCATCCTCCCATTCTACCGTCACTGTCCTCATTATGTAGCAAATGAACCTCTACTATACTACACTACACTTATAAACCAACTAGACGGTCTAGTGAAGCTTAAATGGATGCTGGCTAGCAACCTCATTCTTTAGTAATGCCCACTACTTTAGAACATCCTTATGGTCTATATTTGCTAGTGTATCAAGACAGCGTTTAAGAATGTGATCCTACGCACGCAAGAGTCATTATAGTTTAATCTCTTCCTAGTCTAGCTTACGTGCGTATTCATATGTCTAAATAATATCAACCTATGACTCCTAGAGAACCTCATTCCATCTAGTGTATTATAGCCATAGGTCTAGCTTATTAGTAGCAGGTTTGGCTAGTAGCGTCAACCTGCGCTCTTGTGCTGCCTCCTTCTAGTGCTTAATATCATGTACAATCTAGTCCTTAGTGTCGCCTCCCTCGTTGCTAGCTTGCTCTTCCTCATGAACATCATTACTAGACTGCTCTCTAATGTCGTGTACTAATATCATCAGCTAGTTACTATAATGATTACTATAATGTAACTTACCTATCTACTGGACTTGTTAGTCTTCTAGAGTCTGCCTGCTCTTATCTACAACCTAGTATCACTCCTTTCCCTCCTAAAACCACAACTGCATTCATATGTAATTAAATAGCTAGGCATCATTAACCCTCTGCTTTTCATGCACTTTGTTTGCATGCTTGTGTATGTTGCTATAGTCCTAGGTCTTAAATTGGCAATGCTAGCACTAGAATCCATCAACTACCTTAATAACTAGCTGTGGTGCCAAGTGATCAACTAGTAATTGAACAGTAGAATAGTTGTATTTATATAGGAACTCCTTGATATACTTATTTAATTGCTTCTGTAGCTCAACTTAAACCTAGTGTTTCCTGTACATATGACCTGAAATGGCAGCAGGGCTAACTGCGCACTAGCACTTATCGCTCATACAAATCAACACATTGTAATTTAGGTTCAACTGCACTAAATGGCTTAATATCTTAGGAATAGCTAGTGCTTGGGCTACCCGTTCGTCTGCCATGATGGAATTGATGAAGTTGATGAAATTAAGTCATTTACACCCTAACCCTATCAACCCAGTTGACGTTCAACTGAGTTATCTACGTACATGGATGTTAGCACCTACCCTACTACATAAAAAGTTCCTGGTTGAACGTCAACCGCAGAGACATAAGGTTAGGCTGGCGCTGCCAGCCCTACTGCAGCAGTAGGAGGGGGGGGAGGAGGCGTAGCAGAGGGAGCAGAGGAGGAAGCAGGGGCAGAAGCGGAAGCGGGAGGAGTAACATTTATTTGCATAAGCTCCTAGCTATACATAGCCCTGCTCCTAATATATCTTACAGAGTCATAGATACATTTACCTTGCCCCTATTTTGCTTGTTTTCCGTCTCTTTACTTGCTGTATACATGAGTTGCTCATTTAGAGAAGCGCTCCTTTAACCTGCCTCTTAACCTTAGCCTCAACCTCTATCTTAACTCACCTTTGGATTTCAGCCTCTAAATCCACCTCATCCTCCCTAATAGGAGAAGACAGGCTTAGATTCCCATCCTTTATTCCTCTCCTACTCTTATCCTACAGTCTCTTTAGGCTATTAGGAGGTAGAACGCTAAGGTTGGCCCTAAAGCCTAGAAACGAATACTAGGTCCAGCTAAGAGCGCAGTACTCTATGCGAGCCAACTCTACATGGCTAGGTGCCTCTTTAATCCTACGTGCATAAACGTTGCCTACAACATTGGCTATATAGCCTGTCTACTTAGCTGCCTAGGTTAGCGCTAGCTCTAAGCCATAGTCTCGCTTAAACTTTAACCCTAAACCCTAAGTGCTTCTATGAGATGGCGATAGCAGCATGACGCTAGAGTGTAATGTTTGCAGTGGTGTTTAGGTATGCTTTGAACTCTTGCTGCAAGACCTTACTAAGCCGGCTACTGTCTTAATGAGGCAGCCTTATTGCCTTTTTATCTTATAGTAGTAGTAGCTCTTACAACTCCTTTGCTGCCTAGAGGTAAGGTGATGCTAGCTCCTTTAAGTTAAGTGCGAGAAGCTTTAGCTGCCTATAGAAAGGAAGCATAAGCTAGAGGTAGTACATAAGCAGCTTGCTAACCTCTTATAGGAGATAGCAGTGAATCACCTTTGTGCTGTTGGTAATGCTGTAACCCTTATAGCAAAACGTAATAAAGGTTACTAGGCTGTTCTTAATGAAAATATTCTAACGGTGGCTGTAAGCAGAATTGCAGTACTATAGACTAGTAAGCTCTATGCCACGTGCTAGTTGGCCTAATGTCATTAGCATTAGAAGGAGGAGCTGCTCTAAAAAGCTATCAACCTAACTAATATAATGCTCTACTGCTTAGGGCTGCTAGATGGCCTTCTTAACATTAATGAGGAACTCGTCCTAGAGCTAGTCATACTTTAGGACTTAGTTTAGCAGCTAGTGATCATACCCTTAGAGTCCTGGGTTTTACAGATTAGTTAGGAAGCTCTAGCTGACCTAGTTTAGTGCTAGGTTATCCTTAAGATCCTACAGCCTTAGCTTTAGAACGACGTCTTCTCTCACCTCTTTAGCATGGATGAGGAGTAGCTGCTGTAGCTGCTCCTATGCTGCCTTAACCTACCACTAAGCAAACTGCTTAAGCCTAGACATACTTAGCTTAAGGTCTCTATAGGTCAGCTTCTACTGGTCCTCTAACTAGACCATATAGCCTAGGCTAGTAGTGCTGTCCCTAATCTTCTTCCTATATACGTATAGCTTCTAGGCCTAGTTGATTAGCAAGCAGCTCCCATACGCTATAAAGCAGTCCTATATATCATCTATCATCTACAATGGATATTTAGTCTTGTGCCATCATTAACTACAGCTACAGCCTACTCTAGGATGAGCATCTACACAATCTTTATTAAGGCAGACAGGTGCAGAGTGTAGGTTGTGGCCTCCTAGAAGCTGTCTCTTGTGCTGTTAATCCTTAAGACAGCTAGGAAGCCAACGACCACACTATTAAAGATGTCTCCCATTAGGCGGTGGTTGAGTAGGGTGATACTAAACTAAAGGCATGCTAAGTCGAGCATCCTCTGCAGTGACTGCATCTAGTCTTCCCTAGGTGCCCTGTCCCTAGATTCCTTAGAGGCGTCTAGCAGCTCCTACTGTTGTACAAACGTGCGAGCTGCACAAGCCAACTCGTTAATTGCTGCTGATTAGGCACTTGTTAGGAGGCAGTGCAAGGCTGGCTGCTGTCCCTAGTATACCATGCGGAAGACGAAGCAGAGCAGCTGCTTCTAGGTCTTCTTATACGTCCTGTACGTGCCTTCCTTCAACCTATGGGCTAGCGGGCGATCTGACGCCTTTAAAGTCTACGAGCCTAAGCGGAGGAAGCTGTTGATATGCTGCTGATTAAAGGCATTAATTTTGCCTTGCTTCACAGACTTACGCGCTTGTTCCACCAACTTGTCAAAGGAGTCCAGGATAGCGATAAGGTTAGGCTCTAGCTTAGATGATGAGTGCAGGAGGGCTATAAGCCAAGCTGCAGCCCTAAGGTCATGGCCTTGTAGGTATCAAACCCATTCTGTGGTTTGTAGCCATGCTGACTGCTCTAGTGGGAGTTGGAGCACTGTACTAGCTGCCTCATCTAACACCCGCATCTTCTCTGTCAACTGTAGCTCAACCTAGGCCTTAAGCGAAGCAGGAGGCAGCGGGACAGCCCTAGAGGGCCTGCCCTTGTCTAGCTCTAGGGGCACTGCTACTTAGAAGTTGCGTCGAAGGTTGCTTACGTAGAATGTCTAGTACCACACAGGAGATAGAGTAACGGTGGGGAAGGCAGTTGCTCTCCCCTTAGCTATGTCTGCCTTTGATGGGCGGCCAGCCTTACACCTGCTCGTCCATCCATGGGCCTTTTTTAGGTGGTCCTACATGCTCTGAACGCTCCTACATATGTAGGCCTGCTCCCGACAAAGAAGACAACAAACTCCATTGCTATAAAGGGCAAGCTTCAGGACTAGCGGGGCATCTTCTAGAACATCTAACTGCTAGATGACCTCTGTAGGCTGGATTGGCTTGTTCGCCCAGAGCGCAATACAGTCCCTCCTCTTAGACAGCGTCACCTGGTCCTTATGCAAGTTGGAAAGATGCGATCCAACTGTGCCTAGGGCAAGGGCAAACTTGCAGCGGGTACAAATAAGAACTCTGAAGTTAGGATTGAACTCTAGGAAATCCATTCTAAAATTTGAGGGTTGGACAAGGTAGTAGATAGTAAGAAAGCTAGAATGCTTAGCTAAAATTGAAACTTAATAGCCTACTCAGACTTACCTTAACACTGCCTTCAACAGCTTTAATTATGTCGTACGCCAAACGCGCCTACTTGCTAGGCCAAAGGTGACAGAACGAAACGCGAATCAATTAACGACGCGAATCCCTGCAATAATCATGTCGCGTCCGTCGCAACCCTCGCTAGCGTTGAACGCTGAACGCCCCAACTGTTAGGGGGGTTGAGGGTTTAGGCGAAATGACACAAGTAGACGCTTAGACGTACAGCTGCTCTCACCCCAAACCCAAGCCCAACCAATCAGGGCTTAAGAAAGTAGGAGGCTGGGCTCCCCCCGACGGGGAATCACAGTATAGGCTACGGTAACAGAAATGGTATTCAACAGACTAATCTCTGAGCCCTCCCTATAGGGGGCTCAGCTACTCTTATCTACTGCTTCGCAGTCGGGTCCCCGCCGACTCGGCGGCGGGTTGGTGCTACGTGCCATCCTCTTACTGGCTATAGGGCATAGGGCATATGGGTGCATGGGCGCGACTGCCACGGGATGCCTAAGGCACCGGTCCCCTAGCCCTAGTCCCCGGGCCCGCGTCGCCCCCGAGGCGGGCCTCCTGCCGTACCCGTGACAATGGCGGTGCTGTTCTCTGCATAAAGATGACTGTCTTGGTATTAATCAACTAAAGGCCTGTGTATAGAGCAAGAATAATAAAGGAACCATTTAAATAGTGCCTGCGCCTTGCACGAAGCCATTAATATGTAGTCGTGTGCTTAACATGGCTTTCTAATGTAATTGTAGTACACGCTGAGAAGAACAAGGCACTGAACACTTCTTAAGCTGAACTCGAAATGGACGTTTGGCAGCATTGTAAGAGCTTTCCTAATATAGTTGACATTAGGTCGCTTTGCATGAGCCGTTGCAAGAGATGAACATAACAGACCGAACCGATGGCAGTAATAAGGAGAACAAGGCAAGAGTCTAGGCAAGGACTGCACTTGCTAACGATCTTTTCAAGATACAAATCAAAAAATTCCCGTTGTAAGATGGGGTACTAATGTTGTATCTTGTTGTAAAAGTGCTTAAAAGCACTAGAGCTGGTGTATGTAAGTCCTTTTTGAGATCGAGTCGAGAAATTCCTCACCTAACTGCGTTCTCGTACTAGAAACTAAAGCCTGCTAAAACAACTGGTGTAGTTAACGTGGCCAACTTAGTCCTCTCTATACTAACCATTCGAGCCGCCAGTTTGGGATCCTGTCCGAGCAAGCACATCGTCGAAGGAGTCTGGATTGTCATAAATGGAAACTCCATTCTCCAATTCCGACTAATGATGGACTCATCCACAGGATATTGGCTAAGACCAGATGGATTCGGACTTGTTAAGCCGCCCGGGACCACATAGCTGGGGTCAAGACGCTGCATAGAAAATAGACTGTAAAGATCATCAAGCCGTTCTCTAATAGCCTGGATTTCTAGGTCATTCCTGTGAAGTTATTTTAGCTAATAGTCACCTTTCCATCTAAAGTCACCGATGGACATACTTTGACGGACCTAGAGCAGGTGACACTCTGTAATTGCATACTACGCCATGCTCGTCGCAAAACGAACAGGTTGGCTTGCGCATATCACATTTTGTCCTTCGAGAGCGGCATATATCACAAGCCAAGGTAGACCGTTGTCGTGCATTGCCAACAGTAGTATTCGCGGACATCTTCGGCTACCTAACGCTTTTCCTGCACCTATAGTGACGGTGTTGATGCATGTAAGTAGAGAGGAGGCGGGATGGGGTTTGAACACGGGAATTCTGCCACACATTAAAAGCTCCATCTATAGCCGCGCAATCAATATTTTAACATACCCCGCCTATAGCGGGCTGTTAGCTCGTATGGGGTTTTGGCGTATGAAGGCTCCACATGCGAATGTGGACAGGATCGCCCCACCCTAGTGAGGAGGCGACCGCCGTCTATAGCCGTGCGGGGTGAGCGTCAAAGGCCGTCGTCCGTTGCTTCAATCTCAACCTCAACTCTAGACAATTTTCACCACAACGCTACCTCGCCCCTGTTATCAATTGCCGTCAGTGATAGAACTGTAATCTGTCCAACCCACTCTACTGGCTCAAGGCTCCACCGAGTAATACCGGATGACGCGCAGCAAAAATTTGCGGCGATATCGCGCCTGCCAGCGTTGTCGCCGCCGAAAGCTGCGATGTGTAGAGTGAGGTGTCCCGGTGCTGCAATTCCTCCATATCGGCGTCGCTAATCTCCAACAACAGCCACAACACAGGTCCAGGTGACCATCACCCCTGCTTCGAATGTTTTCGTGCAGGAGAGAAATGTCTAGCCGCTGATTCGCGACGTGGAGGGAATTACTCCCATCTGCGAGCATCCAAGGCAAGGCAACCAACACCAGCCAGCTCAAATGGATCGCCTTCCCCAGTTGCCGACTATCACATAGATCAGGGGACGTCAACAGCTGGTCTATCTATCTCCGACACTAGACAGACGTTACATTCCAATCATTCCCATGCGTCAATGTATGCCGAGTTAAATAATCCGGGCGATGCTCTCCAAATCCTGTCCAGGATCGCGACGAGCGAGATCAAGTCTTCTCAGGGTAGGGTCAATGTGGGGGTTGCCATCCCATCCTCGAGCTTAAGCATTAGCGGCAATCGTGACTTCGGAAGGGAAACGACCCAAAGCCAAATGAGCACAACCTGTGCAGAATCATCCGAAGCGGAATATCTTGTTAGTCACGTACTAGGTGTCGCCACAGCCAGTCAATTATTAGAACAGTGAGTTATTGTCGCTCCTGCTTTGTATCTTTCTTTTTACTCGTCTAACTCGTTGCCACCATCATCAGTTACGCGCGGAATTATCATCCGTTCGCACCACTGGCATCAAAGAAAGTGCTTGATCCCCTCAATATTAGTACAACGGTAATCGAAGAGCCATTACTGCTTGTGGCTATCCTAACCATATCATGCAAAGACGACAACCGATTCTTGAACGTTTATCAGCAGTGCTGGTGTTCTTTGAAGCGGCAAATGTTAGATCTTGTCCTGGCTGTTCCATCGACTTTGCAAGTAGGGTCAGTCGAGGCCCTACTTCTTTTGTCTGATTGGCTAACCTGCAGTCGAGATGGCGTCGGCTCTTCTGGTTTACATCACAGAAATCTCAGTACTTCTGAAGATAACATGGCCTGGTCTTTGATCGGCCAAGCAGTCCGACACGCTTATCTCCTGCGTTTAGACCTGGTCTCTTTCCGCGAAAAAGTGCCGGGTGAGTCTCGGGAACTGGAAGATAGGAAACGCTTAGCATGGATCTGTAGGTTCTCTAAGCGACCCGTCGAATATTTGAAAAGGAAGCTGACCGTCACAAGTTGTCTATATTGCCGATCGGCAAATATCGGTTCGAATGGGCCAATCTTTCTGGTCGCGCGGACCATCTTTATCAACCAACTTTACCGCCGACGACTTTCCCAGTCTACAATTGACTGAGGATTCTGAACACTGCTATGCATCTGTTTTACAAGCTACGATTGAACTCACCCAATTGTTGCACAACGTCAAGGACGTGCTCTACTCATCCAAGGCACGAACTGCCCAAATAATGCTTGTGGGTGATTACAACCTATATCTCGATGATTTTCGTCGGTCATTATCCATCTGGCAGGAGAATTGGGGCAGCTTGAATGCGTCACCGAAATTGAAAAGCACTCTGAAGATTGTTTATGAATATGTTCGACTCTATGTTAACGCCTTCTCATTTCAGTCACTTATAACGAGGGCATGCCGTGAAGACTATACAGCCAATACAGACCGTTCATTCAACTTGTTTCCGCGGGGTATCATGGGCTCATCCGACGGAGCTTATATATTTGAAGCAACGCATGCTGCTAAAACAATTATCACTATTATGACAGAAACAGATCCTACGGTGCATGTCCGCTACATGCCAACGCGTTTCTATATGTGAGTTTCAACTGCAAATTAGCCAGTCGACAAACTTGGGAAGTTTGTAATGACTTAGTACAGTTATACAATATATTCAGCAGTTTTCTTACATAAAGCCGTCGCGTTCGGAGCCTTTTCAACCAAAGAGGAAGAAGCCGATATTCGAAACCTCGTCTACACATATATTCTTATCTTACAAGAGGCGGCAACAAATGATTCTCACAATGGATACCGATATAGTAGTCTATTGAAAGCTCTTTGGTTTCCTGTTGAGATCGGCTCGCCAACTCCATATTGTGGAAAATCCGGAGAGGCTTCAAGCGAACCTCAACGGATGGATTATAATAAGGCGCCGTCAGCCCCATCTGAGCCTATGAATTCTCAACCCACTTTTCACAATGACTACAACAACGGCAACCATAGCGCTTTACGAAAGGAAATGGCTTTGCCCATACTAGATGACGGTATCCTAGACCCTTTCTTTCCTTGGCTGGCAGACATGAGTACACCACAAATGGATACGGGTGGTTCGGATGCAAGTATTGGCGTTAATGCTTGGATGAATAGTTTCTTTAGCGGACTAGCTAATTACTGAATAAATAATACGATTGTCCTTTTTAAAACAAACATTGTCCTTGACTATTAGTACTAAAATGTCCAACTAGAGAATTGTAACTAATGCAGAGCTGTCTAAATGATTCTAGCATCTTTTCCTTTTATTGTCTAAACTATAACGCGCAATATACCTGCCATTCAAGGTCTGTAATTGTCTCGAATGCTAGAAAACCTTATATGTTTAATGATCTAAATGGCACTTAATGCTAAGTACAGAATAAAAGACTGTCGTTTGCAAAGCCCGCCAACTGAACCGATAATCTAGCTTCCTAATGTTTGTTATGCTGGCAGCTAGGATTAATTACCAGGCAACAATTATAACCCCCCTCGTCTTAATTGCATACCTGCCTCCTATGTAACTTCCTTCATTAGCAAATTTACTCATTAATATGTAGTACATGTGACTCTTCCTCCACTAATTAAGCAGCCTAGGTATTTATGAGATAAGTTGCCCTACAAACCTAACGCTTCGATCCTTTTTTTGTCTGGATTATAAGGCTATTGTGGAGATCTCGCACTTTTGATTTTAACCAGCCTAGGTATATTTCTTTCTATACTAGTAACGTATTTCATAAGCGAGTGAGCCACACAAGCGGGTGAGCCACGAAAACACCAAAACGCGTCAACCTAACAAAAGTCAAATGTTGCAACTAACACAAGCCTAATACTCTAATAAAGAGGATAGAATACTACAAGCTATCTAAGCAATTAAAAATGGGCATTTAAAGAGTATCCGACAAGCTGTAGAATCGTATGATATCTCTTGTGCAATAATTCAACGCCGAATCCACAGCATGACTTCCTAACGCGACTCTACACCTAACTTACGAAAATTAACTCTATATAAAGAGTCAGCTCTTATTTAGTATATCCTTAACCTAGATTTACGTGGATTTCCACCCTAGCTATAAGATGTGCAAGAAATGGAAGACCATCTACTCTCTAAACGAGGCAAGAACCCTGTTAGGATAAACTAGACTACTAACCTCATTAAGCGTTATATAGAAATTAAAGCAAGGTTTAGTTAGAAGTACAATTATAAACGAGCAAAATGTAAAGATCTAAAGATAATTTAAGAGTGGTTTTCTCTTATATGAAACATAGTTGTAAAATACAGCATCTTAGAGTAGGATATCTATAATTTTAATGAAGTAGGTTTTGTAATAGGAGTTATTACTACTATAAAGGTAGTCATAAGCTTAGAAGCAAAGCATAAAGCTTAGAAATAGAGAGTGGGTGTTAATTATCTAAGGTGTTAATTCATATAGTTAGGCACTCCTGCCATTCATTATTTTTAAGGCATAGAATCACTTCTTTACTTAGTATAAGGACTTAGGATTACTACATGACTAGGTAATTACACTAAGTAAGAATAGGTAGACTTTAAATTTAATTAGGTATAAGTAGATTTAACTAACACTTTAATTAGTATATAAATGCTTATACAATTAGAACCTATACCCTTCTTATTCTTAACAGACATAAGAGCCACCTCTCTACTTAATTTCAACACTATTATATAGAATAGAGGATAATTACCCTCTATATGCTACTATACTCCTTATACATTCTTTAGCCTCTTAATGTAAGCTGCTTTATACTACTAAAGCTTTTATATAAAAAGCAGATTAAAACCTTTGTATAGAACTAGCTAAACTATATTATAAAGCTTACATTTTTCTCTACATTTAAGGAAGCTTTTAAATCTTTGTTTATAGAGTAGAACATTAAGAGTAGATTCTAAGCTATAGGGCTAGTTATGTATAAGCTATAGAATGTTCTCTCTTACTTAAATTTACACTTAAGAACTCTAACGCCTCTTATAGATGAGAGTAACAATTAGACTTTAAAGACTCCTTAAACTATAAGGGAGCTTAACTTTTAAATAGAGCACATTAGGAACTACATTATATGACATTAGAACAGCTCTCCTACCTTAATTAATGATGCTGTTAGCTACCTTGTTAAAGGGGCAGAAAT
Source organism: Pseudogymnoascus sp. 03VT05 (assembly GCA_001662645.1). Lineage (NCBI taxonomy): Eukaryota > Fungi > Ascomycota > Leotiomycetes > Thelebolales > Thelebolaceae > Pseudogymnoascus > Pseudogymnoascus sp. 03VT05. The sequence goes on along the minus strand of KV459490.1, from coordinate 43,313 downwards.
GATAATGCATTCTACTATTCTACTTAAGGTAGAAGTTAAGGCTCTATAAGTAGTAAATGAACAGAAAAAGAGGAGGGAAAGGAAGCGTAAGAGGCGTATTATGTAAGGGGGTAGCCTCTCTATATAGGAGGGAGAGTATATACTTTAGAGTGCTAAGGTAGATGCTTAAGTCTGTATAGAGGTGGCAAGTGAGACTACTTAGTAGGTGGTTCTATAGGCCAACAGCAGTGCTATAGAGTATGTGGTATTATGGGCCATAACTCCTATACATGTATAAGGCACAACGATTTAATTATAATTAATTAAGGGTTATTATATAGGGTAGTAGTAGTATAGTAGTAGTAATAGGCAGATTTTAGTGTTTTTGTGGCTCACCTGCTTGTGTGGCTCACTTGCTTATAAAATACGTTAACGTATTTCATAAGCGAATGAACAACCTAAGCAAGTAAACAACTAAAACCCTAAAACGCGTCAACTAACTAATAGATTATAATGTCACTACTACAACAAGCTACACCTTCTATTTAAGAGGGTAGGATTGTTCTAGCTATCTAAGCAATTAAACAAGGGCATATTTAAAGTGTTTAGGCAGCTGCAACATTATATAACGTACTATATTCAACTCTATATAGACAATTCTGCAGCATGCCTTTGTAACGCAACTGTACTCCTAACTCATGTAAGATGACTCTATATAAAGAGTCAGCTCTTGTTTAGTACATCCTTAACCTAGATTCATGTGGATTTCTGCCCTAACTATAAGCTGTATAAGAAATGGCTAACCTACTACTCTCTAAACAAGGCAAGAGCCCTATTAGGAAGAACTGGACTACTAACTTCATTAAGCGTCATATGGAACTTAAAGAAAAGTTTAGTTAGAAGTATGATTATAAAAGAGCAAAATGTAAAGACCTAAAGATAATTTAAGAGTGGTTCTCTCTTATATAAAACACAGTTGTAAAATATGGAATTTTAGAGCAAGATATCTACAACTTTAATGAAGTAGGTTTTATAATAGGAGCTATTACTACTACAAAGGTAGTTATAAGCTTAGAAGTAAAGAGCTGCCTAAAGGCTATACAGCTAGGGAATAGAGAGTAGGTGTTAATTATCTAAGGTGTTAATTTGTATAGATAGGCACTCCTGCCATTCATCATTTTTAAGGTGTAGAATCACCTCTCTACTTAGTATAAGGACTTAGGATTACTAGACAACTAGGTAATTATGCTAAGTGAGAATGGGTGGACTTTAAATTCAATTAGGTACAAGTGGATTTAACACTTTAATTAACATACAAATGCTTGTATAGTTAGAACCTATCACCTTCTTATTCTTAATAGACATAAGAGCCACCTCTCTACTTAATTTTAACACTACTACATAGAACAGAAGATAATTACCCTCTATATGCCACTACACTTATCACACATTCTTTAGCCTCTTGATGTAAGCTGCTTTGCGCTACTAAAGCTTTTGTATAGAAAGTAGATTAAAACATTTGTATAGAACTAGCTAAACTATATCATAAAGCTTAAGTTCCTCTCTACATTTAAAGAAGCATTTAAAGCTACATTTACAGAGCAGAACATTAAGAGCAGATTCTAAGCTATAGGGCTAGTTCCATATAAGTTATAGAGTGTCCTCTCTTACTTAAATCTACGCTTAAGAACTCTAACTCCTCCTATAGTTAAGAGTGACAATTAGACTTTAAAGACTCCTTAAACTATAAGGGAGCTTAACTTTCAGATAGAGCACATTAAGAACCACATTGTATAACATTAGAATAGCTCTCCTACCTTAATTAATGATGCTGTTAGCTGTCTTATTAAAGGGGTGGAAATGATAATGCATTCTACTATTCTACTTAAGGTAGAAGTTAAGGCTCTATAAGTAGTAAATGAACAGAAAAAGAGGAGGGAAAGGAAGCGTAAGAGGCGCATAATGCAAGGGGGTAGTCTCTCCGTACGAGACACAGAGGATATCCTTTAGAGTGCTGAGGTTAATGCTTAAGTCCGTACGGAGGTGGCAAGTAAGAGTAGTTGGCAGGTGGGTTCTACAGGCCGACAGAAGCGCTGTGGCATATGTGGCACAATAGGGCATAATGCCTGTACGTGCGAGAGGCGCCAGGAATCAATTGTAATTAAATAGGGTCATTATGTAGGGTGGTGGTGTAGTAGTAGGTAGTAATAGTCAATTTCAGTGTTTTGGTTGTTCACTCGCTTGGGTTGTTCATTCGCTTGTGAAATACGTTATGGATTTATGCCATATTTAAATACACGCAACACCCCTAGGAAATAAATTAGATAAGCTGATCCTTCCACCCACCCTTACACCCTGCACCTGCACTCACGACCACCCATCTCCCAGATATTCACACAATCACTAAAACGGTTTCAAGCCAGTGGGCTGGAACCTCTTCGCAGTCAAGCAGTTTGCTAAGAGTTCGAATTCGCGTCCTCAATCTGCGAAACAGTTTCGGGTCGCGAAGAATCTTTTGTGTCCGGAGAAACATTCTTCTCGATATCCTCGAGCTTATTGGAGGCGACAGGCGTCTGACTTTGTACATGCGTTCTCCAAGGTGGGGTTCTGGACTCAAACACGGAATCGATCTCCTCCAAAGTCTTCCCGGCTGTTTCGGGAAAGCAAAAAAAGACATGTATTCCCATTGCGGCACAGAATGTTCCGAACAGGATGTAAGTCTTCCACTTTATGTTTTCAAGGCAGATCGGAACCAGGAAACTCAGAGCGAAATTAAATATCCAGTTAGCCGAGGTTGATATGGCGACGGCTTTACCACGGAGTCGTAGCGGAAAGAGCTCAGGAGGGTAGATCCAAGAGACGGGACCCCACGTAGGCGCAAAAGAGGCGACGATGAGATATGAAGAAGCGATAATAGCCTTAGACGGGGCTCCATGAATTTGCCAGCTAACTGCGGGAATATTGTCCACGCCTCCTGGAGGCGCAGGGGAGCCATATACTCCCATTACTCCCCCGCACACGAACCACCAGAGAGCCAACGAGGCACTACCTGTGAGAAGTAGCCAACGTCGTCCAAATTTGTCCACGTAGAAAAGTGCGATGATAGTCGTTACCATGTTGATAACGTAGCTGATCGATGATGCAACCAGGTTTGCATTGCCTGATAGGCCAGCCATTGCGAAAACGTAAGTGATGTCTGGATGGCCGCCATTAGTATCGTATGTGGCAGATGGGTTCTAAATATCGAAAACACTTACAATACATGATAACATTGATACCCGAGAGCTGAGACCATATTTGGGTGAAAATACCAATGTGGGCTCGCCACAACATCTTTCCTTGGAAGAGTTCAAAAACTGAGTGATCGGCATTATTGCGGTCAAATTCACAGGCCTCCTTCAATTCCTGTAACTCACGCTCAACAAAGGGGTGATTTAGGTCGCCCTTGGCATGTACCATAGCTAGGACTTGATGGCAATCTTCCCAGCGATCTTTGTAGGCTAACCACCGAGGAGATTCGGGGACAAAGAAGAGTGCTGCAAAAAGTAACAATCCTGGGATGGCCTGTAAGCCCCACGGAAGTCGGAATGCTATTGTACCTTCGAAAAAAGAGCAGCCGTAGGAGAGGTAGAACATGATCAAAATACCCCAGGTTATAGCCCATTGCTGTGTACCCACAACTAAACCACGGCGAGCTGGTGTGGAGAGCTCGGCAATGAAGACAGGACCCTGAGCAGAACATATCCCAACGGAAAGGCCATTGATAAACCGGCCAACGACTAGCATAGGAATATTTTGTGCGGCACAAGAAATTGCGCTTCCGAGTAACCTTGAATGACAATAAATAAAGGGTCAGAATGTGACGAACAAGTATACTTCGCTGTGTAAACTAACCAGATAACGCAACCAATCTGGAGCGATGTTCTGCGACCAAACTGGTCGGAAATGAAGCCTGAAGCTACAGAACTAATGAATGAACCTCCGGGCATTGAAGCTGTAATGCCTCCCTGCGTAAGTGGTGTAGGACCAGAACAATTGGGCGAATCATCAAATGGTTGTCCATGTGGACCGTGATTGAAATAACATTTATACTGGTTTGTTCCAATGCTGTGGTCTCGTCAGTACAGTACAATGCAGGCAGCCAGTCCATATTCGTGCTCTACCTACATGGCTGACATTGACGAGAGATCAAAACCAAACAGGGTGCCGCCGACCACTGCAATGGCCGTGATCATATAGATGTTGGTGATCATGGTTGCAGGTTTCACCCATGAAATTACTTTGGTAAAAACTCTCAGTTAGTTAGAGAAGGATATAGAATATGGAATATAAAACTTGTCGAGTAAAAATTGTGCAGCAGGAATTTCTTTAGATATACAGTTTGATGTGTATCTTTTCGAAATGATTTGGCCTCCACCTACGTTATGGGGTAGAGAAGGCGGACTCCTCCTTGCGCTTGATTACTCCGCATCATTTGGGAAAGTCTGTGGGGCCATCTGGGGTAGAATCTGGGGATCGACGGTTGACGATCAATTTTTTCCTACCCCAGGTTTTATCCCCTCTTATTTTCAGCTTTAGAGCTCTCGGATTGAACTACGTTCAACCCAATCCTTACCCATTTTCACCCGACACTATACCTCCATAAATGATGAAAGTTGGAGTCCATCTACAACCGTCTGTAGCCATCTTGAACCATCCCGCCCACATGCCCCGCTTTCCTATTAGAGTACAGCCAGCGTTCACTTAGCCCGGTCCCCACTCTTATAGCGTTAATTTTTCTTGGTTCGGCAAATTATAGTTAGCCGTGGCCATGTTGTCTTATGGCCGACTACAGGCAGCGAACTTAGAAAGAATCGGAAAGCATTTCCGCAGTTCCTTTGAGCCACTTGAACTTGCTATCATATGCCCTGCGTGTGTTGGATTGCGGAATCTCAGATCCACAAGCGCCGGGCAACATAAAATAAGCGAGGTACTAGGCATGGCCTATACGAAACAAGGCAAAGATTAGTTACATTATAGCAAACGAGCATGCATTTCACTGGTTCGATACGGCTATAGACGGTGTCGCATAGACAGATAGGGAGCTATATCATATGACGTAAAATGCTGGGGTTTACGCGGATAGCTCCTGGATTGTTGAATATATAGATACAAGCCACCGAAACTAATCTTCGCTCTTCATCTTGAGTTTCTAACACATTTTTTATATCCAGCTGGTCAGATTCTAATATCAGCAAAATGGGAGATACATCATCTATAAAGGATTCACCTTCCCTAGAAATTTCCTCTCCTGGAGCTATTACAATCAAACCCCTTCATCCTACATTTGGTGCGGAAATCATTGGTGTGGACTTCTCCGTCCCATTATCTGAAGCAATCTTCAGTCAGCTACACGCTGCAATTGCCAAGGTAGGGCCTAGCGACATTTCTTGGTTGCTTCTAAAGGAAGCTATCATCTGCTAACTGGCGTCTTGTTGTAGTACGGAGTTGTGGTGTTCCGTGCTACAGTCCTCAACGACGAATCTCACATTGCTTTCGCTAAGCAATTTGGAGAGCTTGACGACGTTACACCATACACGGCTGCTGGTCGCAAGCATCGGCTTAAATACAATGAGCTTTTTGATGTTAGCAATGTTGATATGGACGGGTCGATTCTAGATCCAGACACCCCTCGAGGCCAGGCAAATAGGGTAAACCTTCACATCAACAACCAGGATATTCGCTAACTAAGATAATGAATACAGGGAAACGGTCTATTCCATGTCGATTCTAGCTTTAACCCCCGCCGAGCAGGTTATTCGCTTCTACTAGCACACGAACTCCCTCCGTTAGGAATGGGAGGCCATACGGGGTTTGCTGATACCCGTACAGCATTTGACAATCTCCCAGAAGACCTCAAGGAAGAACTCGTTTCTAAGGATTATATCGCATGTCACTCAATTCATCATTCCCGAAAGTTAGCAGCGCCTGAATTTTTCGCCGATGTCGATCCCGAGAAATATCCAATGGGAAGACACCGACTTGTTCAGCGCCATGAGGCATCTGGTAGGATGAATCTTTACATCGCAGCCCATCTACATCACATTGAGGGATTGGAGCCTGAGAAGTCGAAAGCTCTTATCAACAGCCTTTTGACAGATGCAGAGCAACCCTCGAATACCATAGAAATCTTATGGGAGACAGTTGGTGATTTGGTTATCTGGGATAATACGAGTACTATGCATCGAGCTGTTGGCGGCCCTTTCCTTCAAAAGTATAGAAGGGACATGCGACGCGCTACTGTTCACGATTCAAGTTCTCAGGCATGGGGGTTGAATGAGCATATCGATATTAGACAAGGCATGCCATAAGTTACTGGGATGTAATTCGTCGTGACCAAATATTAGCTTCGCTCATAGTTGGAAGCGCGGTTTGGAATCGACCACCAATACATTTTCGTAGTAATTTATATAGAAGGTACATAGATTCGTTATCTCAATGAATTCTCACATCGTTGCTCTTACTTACGCTCGCCCCCACTCTCGCTCCTACCCCTACACCCACCCCTACCTCCACTCCAACTCTTGCTCTTGCTATCGCTTGGAGCTTCTGAGTCTAGTATTGGATTCTGGTCCCGTATAAGAATTACGTGGTCAAATTTTTGAGAGCTGCTACCCTCTTTGTCCGAGGCGCTCTTGATTCCTAGCCTCAAAATCAGAACCACGAAGCTGCTTCTAGACCTGATTAACTGCCTGGCGCGTTGCTCTACAAAGAGTGTGACTCCATATTATAGTTAAGTAGGAACTCATGATATTCCTGAAACCACCTCTCAACTGTTAGCTTATATTAGGCCTTTGCACACTGCTACGTAATTAGCATAGTAGTGATAAAATGTAATTATTGGAGCTCATTATTAATGAATCTAGTAAGCCAGCTTTGTAAGAGCGGTGGTTGTAGGTTTCTAGGTTGGCAAACTGTAATATTGTATAACGTATTTCACGAGCGAGTCGCCCACACGGGCGAGTCGCCTACCAAAACACCAAAACGCGTCAACCCATCTATAGTTCACAATGCCACAACCAACACAAGCCTAATCCTCTAATCAAGAGGGTAGAATACTATTAGCTATCCATGCAATTAAACAAGGCCAATTTCAAAGCGTTCGAGCTGCTGCAACATCGTACGATATCCCCTAAACAACCTTACGCGATCGGATTTGCAGTATGACTTCTCGACGCGATTCTACCCCTAACTTACAAAAATTAACTCCGTACGAAGAGTCAGCTCTTGTTTAGTATATCCTCAACCTAGATTCGCGTGGATTTCCACCCTAACCGCAAGCTGTGTAAGAAATGGCAGACCTTCTACTCTCTAAACGAGGCGAGAGCCCTGTTAGGATAAACTAGACTACTACCTTTATTAAGCGTTGTATAGAACTTAAAGCAAAGTTTAGTTAGAAGTATGATTATAAGCGAGCAAAATGCAAAGATCCTAAGATAATTAAAGTGTGGTTCTCCCTTGTACGAAACACAGTTACAAAATATAGAATCTTAGAGCAGGATATCTACAGCTTTAATGAAGTAGGTTTTGCAATGGGAGTTATTTCTACTATAAAGGTAGTTACAAGCTTAGAAGCAAAGAGTCGTCTAAAGACTATACAGCCTAGAAATAGAGAGTAGGTGTTAATTATCTAAGGTGTTAATTCGTACAGATAGGCACTCCTGCTGTTCATCATTTTTAAGGCGCAAAATCACCTCTTAGCTTAGTACAACAACTTAGGATTTCTAGATGATTAGGTGATTACACTAAGTGAGAATGGGTGGACTTTAAATTCAATTAGGTACAAGTGGATTTAACACTTTAATTAACATACAAATGCTTATACAGTTAGAACCTATCACCTTCTTATTCTTAATGGGCATAAGAGCCACCTCTCTGCTTAATTTCAACACTACTGTACAGAACGGAAGATAATTACCCTCTATATGCTACTACACTTATTACATATTCTTTAGCCTCTTAATGTGAGCTGCTTTACTCTACTAAAGCTTTTGTATAGAAAGCAGATTAAAACCTTTGTATAGAACAGGCTAAATCATATTATAAAGCTTAAGTTCCTCTCTGCATTCAAAGAAGCATTTAAAGCTACATTTATAGAGTAGAACATTAAGAGCAGATTCTAGGCTATAGGGCTAGTTCTATACAAGCTATAGACTGTCCTCTCTTACTTAAATCTACGCTTAAGGACTCTAACTCCTCCTATAGTTAAGAGTAGCAATTGGACTTTAAAGACTCCTTAAACTATACAGGAGCTTAACTTTCAAACAGAGCACATTAAGAACTGTATTGTATAACATTAGAACAGCTCTCCTACCTTAATTAATGATGCTGTTAGCTGCCTTGTTAAAGGGGCAGAAATGATAATGCATTCTGCTGTTCTACTTAAGGCAGAAGTAAAGGCTCTACAAGAAGCAAATGAACAGAAGAAGAGGAAGGAAAGGAAGTGTAAGAGACGTATAATGTAAGGGGGAAGCCTCTCTGTACGAGAGGGAGAGGATATGCTTCAGAGTGCTGAGGTTGATGCTCAACTCCGTACGGAGGTAGCAAGTGAGAGTAGTCGGCAGGTAGGCTCTAAGGGCCGACAGAAGCGCTGTGGCTTATGTGGTATTATAGGCCATAACTCCCGTACATGTACAAGGCACGAGGATTCAATTACAATTAATTGAGGGTCATTATATAGGGTGGTGTTATAGTAGTAGGTAGTAATAGTCATATTTTGGTGTTTTGGTGGGCGACTCGCCCGTGTGGGCGACTCGCTCGTGAAATACGTTAGGATGTTGAGTAACCGAATTATGTGACAGGATTTGCGATGTATGACAGGGTTGAATGGCTTTGCGTTATATTAAGCATGGGAATATAACGCAAAGCCATTCAACCCTGTCGTTTCTAGCCTAACTCTCTAGTGCTATTTCAATAACAACTCTTCCTTGTAATGTGCCCGCCTTCATATCGCGAAAAACCGAACTCATATTTTCCATTTTCTCCTTGCGAATAGCTGTCTTAACCAACCCGCGCTTGGCTAAGTCAAGAATTTCCATAGCCTCTTTGCGATTTCCCACCGTGCTGCCGACAATGTTCAACTGCTTCCCAACCATTGCCCCGGGTATGGCATTAGCAATTGCAACAGGTTCGGCCGGAACTCCAACACAAACAAGAGTGCCATTGAACTTCACATAGCTCAAGGCCTGTGCATAAGCCGCGTTGCTGCCGCTACAAACAACAACTGCAGCTGCGCCTCCTCCAGTTATTCTCATAATCTCCGTTGTAACCCTGTCCTCGGCCTCACCTTTCCCCTTCTTCAAAACATCGATGAAGACTTCGGCGCCACAGCTTTTGACGAACCCCTCTTTGCCACCAACGTCCAAACCGATGATTCGGAATCCCATTGATCTACTGCCTATTTGAAGGGCAAGGTGCCCTAAGCCACCGCCGGCTCCTGCAATGACCACCCAGTCCCCTGGTTGGGCCCTGCTCTTCTTAAGGGCACTGTATGACGTCAAGCCACCACATAGCAGCGGCGCCGCGATGTCGCTAGGAACCCCATCTGGAATGGGTGTCACATAATGGCATGGTGAGAGGACATACTCCTGGAATGTACCGGGGCAATGATATCCGGAGACCTTTTGCTTCACACATATACCATCGGCACCGGCCATGCATGGGTCACAATTCCCGCATGCTGACGCAGTCCACTTGATACCTACCCGGTCTCCCAGTTTGACATTCGCATGATCGCAGGAAGGCCCTAGCTTGGCGATTGTACCGACACCCTCGTGGCCCCCGACTTGGCCAACCTTGGCATGCATTCCTTCCCACTGTGAATTAGGATATACTGTTAGCTATGAGCTCCCTTCAGCCCAAATATTACTGGGGTGTGTTGTATTGTAGAAAGATGGCATTCTTACCGAGTTTAACATAATACTCATGTCCGAATAGCATACCCCAGTATGAGTGCTGGCAGAATCGTTATCAGCAGAATTCACCGAGTTGAGAAAGGTAGGAGTACATTTTCACCAATATCTCGCCCATTCCTGGTTCAGGCGTCTCGAGTTCCACGATTTTAGTCGAAACAATGCCAGGACTGTCGTAGATAAGGGCTCGGTGGGTGTGGTGGGCAGTAGACGACATCGTGTGCAGTGTTTGTAGGACTAAGTTGCTGCTTCACAGACTGAAGATCGATAATTAATGCCTCAGAGCGTCAGATTTCGTTGTTTTCAGGTTTCAGTAAGAGCGCTGTCAGTCGCAGTTTATGGATCTCTAACATCAACAATTATTAAAATTTATACAGGACTCTTTTGTATAAACCCCCCCCCCCCCCAAAAAAAAATAGCGGCAGTCTTCTGAAAGACAACGGGATCTCCTTGCCGGACTAGGCCCTCAATGGAGGTTTGGACGTCGACGCGGGGTCGAAAAGACGCTTATATGGCTGTGGGGCCGTCGTCCGTCTATAGCCGTGAACTCCCCGCGACCGTCTGCAACCGTCCGCAGCCATGCTACCAACCAAATGCTCTATTGTTTTCTGTCCACATCCATTTAATCCATCTCTAGACGTTACAGTGGTTATAGCGCATATTCTGTCGTCATTACTTCGCGAATAGACCTAGTACTTCGAATATTTCGATCCTGGTTTTTCCATAATTGAAGTTAAATCCGCCCAATTTTCCTCCCACGCTCAAAATATCATTCTTCTCTCAGGCCTTATACCGCGAGTAATCATGACTGGAAAACACCCAGTCGAGTTCGATAAATATTTCAATGTTGTTGCCGGAGAGCTGCGTGATTCGAAGACGAAATCCCATGGCATTGATCCGTCCACGAAATCCGAACTGTGGCCGGTGCCAGTGGCTACCGACAAAGACGTAGAGGACGCGGTGGCAGCTGCAAATAAGGCCTTCGTGACCTGGTCCGAAACTCCATTCGAAGAAAGACACAAAATGATTAAAGAATACCAAAGAGCCTACGAATTGTATCTCGATGAGTTTACAGATGTTTTGATGAAGGAGGCTGGAAAACCAAGGGTTACCGCTAGTGGAGAATCTGAGGACGCCTTGAATCAGTTCGAGCACAATTTAAAATTAAAATTGCCAGAAGAAGTGCTAGACGAGCCTGACCGAATCATCACCACACGACATGTTCCTCTTGGTGTTGTGGCCGCTATCTGCCCTTGGAACTTTCCCATTGTCCTGTCGCTCGGAAAGATCCTCCCGGCGATTTTAGCGGGATGCTGCATCATCATCAAACCATCGCCATTTACTCCATACACCGCACTGAAACTCGCGGAGATCGCTCAACAAATCTTCCCTCCAGGTGTTGTGCAGGCTCTTGGAGGAGATGATGCCCTTGGACCCACTCTGGTTGCACATCCAAAGATCCAAAAAGTCACCTTCACGGGTTCAACTGCAACTGGAAAAAGGATATTCGCAGCCAGCGCACCAACAATGAAACGCGTGGTCTTAGAGCTGTAGGTGCATTATCATCTAACCATTCAGAGCACTGCTAATATAAAATATCCATCAGTGGTGGCAACGATGCTACAATTATCTTCCCAGATGTGAACGTTGGTGAAGTTGCCCCGCAAGTTGCACTTGGAGCTTTATTTCATACAGGTCAGGTCTGTGTGGCAGTAAAGAGAATATATGTCCACGAAGATGTCTATGATCAATTCTTGGAAGCAATAGTACAGGCGGTCGGCAAAATGAGCATGGATGGGGACGAAGTCGAAGCTCCCTGGACATTGGGACCAATACAAAATATGATGCAATACGAAAAACTTAAAGAATTGTTGAAGGAAATTGAAGCCAAAGGACTCAAGCTTGCTCTGGGGTCGGGAGCCGTCGAGGAAAGCGAGGGCTATTTCATCAAACCTGTCGTCGTCGACAACCCACCCGAAGATTCCCGAATTGTAACTGAAGAGCAATTCGGTAGGTACCAGCAAGATCAGCGTGGTTAGGAAAGTTTTGCTAACTGAAAACTGTGCAGGTCCAATCTTGCCGATTTTGAAATGGAAAAACGTCGAGGACGTGATCAATCGGGCTAACAACACTAAGATGGGACTCGCAGCTTGCGTTTGGTCAGCAGACACAGCGGCAGCGGAGAAAGTGGGCCGCAAGTTACAGGCTGGAAGCGTGTTTATCAATGCTACTGCGCTGACTACTCCAAAGGCAATGCTATCAGGACACAAAGAGAGTGGCCTTGGAGGCGAGTGGGGCAGTACAGGTCTTTTGAGCTACTGCAATGTGCAGGTCATGCATGAGTTTAAGTTAGTATGACAATAATTGCTAGGGTTAAGTTTTGTGACAAAATCGCCATGGGAGTAGCGCCTAGCAAAATCTAGCTATTACTATTACTACAACTGCACTTCCCTTTAACCCTTATTCAACTGCAATTGATTTTTAGTGCCCCTCATACGTACAGGCATTATGCCAAAACTCACTTTCCACATCTTAGCAAATGGTAGCTTTCAGTTTCAAAGCCAGCAGGAGTATGTGCTAGGTTGTTAGCTTTATGTATCTTATAGCTCACGTTAGCAGCAAGTGTGTATCTGCTTAGAACGCATCTAAGGCTTTAATCTAAATCGTTTTGTTTTAATTAACCCTAGGAAATATATGCTTACTCTGTTATACTACTGTTTTGTAGTTGTGCCTAACGTGCTAGCATGTTCTGTTAAAGAATAGAGAACAAATAACAAAGAGCTAACGTATTTCACGTACAAGTTGCCTATATAGATAAGTTGCCTACTAAAACACTAAAATATGACTATTTGTACTATTACACTACCACCACCCTATATAATGACCCTTATATAATTTGCCTTTTATGCTTCCTTTCTCTCTTCTTTTTCTGTTCATTTGCTGCTTATAGAGCCTTAACCTCTACCTAGTGCATTTTTATAAGGGGATGCTAAGAAGAAAGAGCATTGTTAGTAGACTATACATAAGTAGTGCTAGGTTTTCTAGCATTATAGGATTAGTTAGTAGATCTATCCTAGTTGTTGTTGTTGTTGTTTTATTTATAAGCTTCTTACACTAAGCTATAAGCTATCTAAATTTTGCTAGTATTAGCTCTTTTTCTAAGTTTAAAAGTAACTATAGTCTTAAGGAGTACTATAGCTATAGGCTCTCCCTCTACCCCTAACTCCTTATATATATACTATCCTAGCTTAAGAGTTTAATATATGCTAGTGCTAGGCTAGGCTAGTATACATAAGATAGTCTACTATCTTATAGTATAGTTAATAATTGCCATTTCCCCTATTACTAAGAATCTCTAGGCAGTGTTGCCCCTTTGCCTAAAGGATGCCCCTACCTAATTACAACGCCCTCTATATAAGGAGGAATGCGATTTGACTTAAATAGGCACCTAAATGCAGTAAGCGCGATTATATTAGGTTTAGTGTAGCAGTTAGATTAGGAGTTAAATTAGCTATGTGTAAAGTGTCTTAACTTTAAATCAACAATAGATTTTGCTTAACTACTAAGAGACAATACTAACTAAATATAGATCTTGCTACTAAATGTCTAATTAGACAAATATAAGTAAGTTAGAGGGGGTCTAGGGTTGAAATTAGGGTTATATTAGCTAACTTAGGGTTACTTAATAAGCAACTATTAAATGGGATAGTAGGGTTAATAACATCAACATCTAAGACAACAACACATTTAAATATAATGTAGAGTATAGGGTTTTACTATATAAACTACATTATATAGCTATCTAAGGTTTTAACTATCATCTACATAAGGTGTATAATTTAGGTATAGAAAGACAAAGACCACTACTTAAAAAGTATAGGGAATTTATATTACACAACCTAAAAAATATTCCATTGCCTAAATTAGGAGGACCACCATTTAAAGCGCTAGGAGAACTAATAATAGGATTCTAGTATAACAACTGTAATATGATTGTAGTATTAAAGGATGTAATCTAAAAGCATTATAAAATTCATAGGTAGTTTTATTCTAAAGAGGATCTAGCGCACTAGAAACTAGTTAAGGTGTAGACATTCTTTAGGACAGGATTCTAGAAATATTTTATTATGGCTAGTAAGGAACAGGAGAATAATTCTAATATTAAGGACAACGAAAATGCTTTACTCTAAGACTAATTGTTATAGGATTTTACAGCAACAGACAAGCAGGACAAGAGGCAGCTAGAGATTATAGATTCTAAGACTAAGAAGAGTAATAATACTAGTTAGTAGAACTTTGTATAGTAGCAGCTACACTTTAGTAGTTGTAATATTAGACGTATTGCTTATGTAAGTAGGTTACCTAACTAAAAGGATAAGCAGCTCTAACGCACTAGAGAAATCATTAATTCTATAGTTAAGGGCACTGTAGATAGGCTAAGCAGCTTAAATGACAACACCCTATATTAGCTGCAAACTACTAACTTAACTAAGAAGGTTGAAAACTAACCTATAGTACAGCTGTAGAATAAGGATAGCTTAGACTAATATATTACTTATTTAAAACAATTTACTTGCTATTTATTATGAGTATATGTAGCTTAGAAGGAGAGGGAGGCTCTTAAATGCAATGTTAATAGGAGTAATAAAGAGTTAGTAGACAATAATAAAGAGTTTCTTCTAGACATAGTTAGGGAAAGAGGTGGAACACATAAGACTACTAACAGTAAACAGAGTGATAGGATAAAGGACTACTATGAACTAACTAAATTTAACCTAGAGTAGAAGTAGCTACTAGAGGATATGCTCTAATCATTAGTGTTAGGAGAAGATGATGAAACCTAGGTCTAGAAAATGAGCATGCTAATGATGTCTATGATCTTGTAGAGTTTAAAAGGGTTAGATAGGTTTAATAGTCCTATAATTCATTTTGCAGCTGTTTTAGGGATAGTTAAGGAGGAGAACTGCTTATGATGTAGTAATGAGTATTTATATATGCTTATAGGGTTTATATACTACATTAGGGTTTTGTTTATAAAGCATGTGCTGCTAGTAGCCATAAGAGGAGAGTAGACTAGAGATGACATTAACTAGTTTCTTAAACTTTAAAGGGGATATCTTGTGGTTAGAAGCTATAGCCTATATAGCTTTTTAATTAAGACGCTAGGTTATAGAAAGATAATGAGCATGTAGAAAATCAACTAGCCTAGCATTACTTAGAGCTGGTTAGAAACAAACTGTCTAGATGGCAACATATTAGAATTTTATAGAAAGCTGTTACTAATTAGACAGTTTAAGGATGCTATGTATAACATTATCTAGGAGGCTAAAGACATACTATAGTAGGATCTAATGTAGGTTAGACAGAAGAAGGACTAGTTTAAGATTAATCTGGATTTAATGTAGGATGATCTGTTACTAGCTGTATGTAGAGCTTTATAGGTGACTAACGAAGCTAATAGCATAAAGGACAATACATAGTAGATAATAGATTAGATGTTAAAGGCTCCTAAGGACTAGTAACTATAGGATTAGGAGAGAGAAACATAGCAAATGAGTAGAGTTAGTAGGTATTAGCAGCTATAAAGGCGATTTAAGGAACTAGGGCTAGTAGTAGGCTATAAAACTCTAGGACTACTAGCCTATAAGGAGGAGATTACCCTAATTAGGTTTTAAAATGGATTTTTATAGGAATGGAATATGTATATCATTAATAGATAGATGTGTTATGTAATAAGGTATTATAAGTCATAGGCATTGTTTAGGGAAGCTAAGGTAGTACTACAATTTCTTCTATAGTGGGTTAGGCAACTCTTTATAGTGTATCTAGTATATGTATAGCCATTCTTAGAAACTCTTAACTAGAAAACAAATGGACTCCCCTAGAGTGACCATTTCTAGCATAACAAAAATAGGTCATAGACTATAGTGCAACTAACTAAGGTGTTAACACAGGAGACTACTACACAAATGGGGATATAACTAATAACGTAGGATTACTAGAATGTGGCGATTAACATAGGCTGTGAATACATTAGAGCAGAGTTCATAAGGGAAATTCCCATAATAGAAGAGATGCTGTATAAAGACAGTGATGTGGTATTAAGTGCAGTGGATCTTACAGCAGCTTATAGAAAGGATATTATAGAGTAGTATAGGGTCTATAGGGATATTATCTAAAACTTAAGTAATGAGAGTATTTAGATCTTTAGATCCATTAGAACCTAGTGGCATTAGCTGTTAAGTCTAGATAGTAGGAAGCTGGCGCCATTAGGTAAGTGTAAACAGGGATTGTCTTATAAGACGCTAGCGCCTAGTCTTAATCCAAAGAGGTTAAGGTTGCTACTAGGAAGACTAGTGTTACTAATATTTACACTGCTGCTAACTAGCCTATCTTAGGGCAGATACTTAACGCTAGCAAGCCTAAGCTAGGCTAGAAATGAGACAGAAAGCATGTTTAGGCTAATAGTGCTCCCTAGTCAACTACAGCCTAAAGAGGCAAGAACTAGGGTTCTGCAACTAGTAACAGTGCTAACATATTCTAAAGAAGAAATATACAAGGGGTTAAAGAAGGTGCTAAACTAGGAGGAGCTGAAGTTTTAGTTAAATGAGTAGAAGGAGGCAGTGTATATAGCGCTTAACTAACAGAGTCTGCTAATTATGGTGTTACTAACTAGAGGTAGCAAGACGCTAACATTTATGCTTCTAGCAGTGCTCTAAGATCTAGGGGTTAGCATTATAGTAGTACTATTTAACGTACTAGAGAAGGACTATATACGTTGTCTATAGCTTAGGAATATTAATGTAAGGACATAGGGCACTATATCATAAGTAGTTGTATATAGGAGTATAAGTTAGATATGAGTTAGTATAATCCTATAGGTCTACTACAAAGGATATAAAAAAGATGAAGGGGGAGCTTCTAGCTTCCTACCCCTTAAATATCTATATTAGTTCTAACTTAGCTAATTGCCTTTATGTCTAACATGTAACCTACAACTAGTCTATAACACCCCTAACCCTAGTCCCTTAAATGTTGTAGTAAGGAGGCATCCTTACACTACCCCTGTCCTAAGAGAGTGCTTTGTCCACAAAGCATGCAACTTGCCTATACACTAGAACCCCTTAGATTAGCCTCTATAAGGTAGGCGTTCTTTATATAGGACTTATATGCATAGTGTATTAGCTCTGTCTAGTATGTAACAACTTTTCTTTTTGTTGTTTAATCTCTTAGGTAGTAATAGTGGTCTAAATGAATACTAGAAAGGATCTGCTATAAGTAGGTGACAAAAGTTGCTAATTGTTAAAGGAAGGGTGGCTAAGCTAACTAGATTTAGAATCCTTTGTTATAAGCTAGAATATAAGTACGTAGCTTCGCCTAGTTCCTCTTGTTTTGCTTTCTTTACAACAACGCCATTAATCCCCCCCCCTAAGACTAGTAAGTGCCCCCTACCTATCTCTGTTAGTTTCCTAATATTATACTAATAGGTTAGATAGTATATATCTAATCTATACAAACGAGTAGGTAATAAGAGCTCATTAGCATAGAGGTAATAACTTGTGCTAGGCTAATGGTTCTATAGGAACCCTATAACGCTAGCTTCTAAACAAATAGAAGTTATAGAGGTTTTGTTAGTTTAACTTGTTAGAGGAGGTAGGGGATTAGACATAAAGGCTTTTGTAAAACATGTTACTAGTATATAATAAATACTATATTAAGTTAAGTATAAAGCTCCTATCGAAGAACTATCTATCTACTTATATAGTTGTGTTGTACTAAAGGGATATTCTAGATATTTAGATATTCCTACATATCCTAACTATCTAAATATCCATTATGTAGGGTTAGGGATGCTATTAGTTCCTAAGACCTATTATCCTAGGAGCTGTCTAGCTAATCACATCCTAGTCCTAGCTATAACATCTAAGAGCTATAATACTAACCTATAGAATTAATGGCCTATATTATAGTTGCCTATTCCTAATTGCCTTACTATATTATTTTAGGCCTTATATGTTATTTAGAGCTTATAACTACTATATTTATAGAGATTTTGCCTATTATAAAGCTAGTCTCATTAAAGTTGTAGATATCCTCCTCTTATATGCTATATTTAGTTATAATGTTTATAACAAGCTAAAACTAATCTATAATTAGTTTTAGATCTTTACATTAGGCCCTCTAATAGTTATATAGGCAATTCTAGCAAGTTTTAAGCTCTAGTTAGCATATAATAAATCTTAAGGCCTAGTGCATTCTAACTAGTAGCATGTTATATGTTATGTATAGTAAATTTACTATAGCTTCTACATTAGCAATCCTAGGTAGGAATGCTTATGCATCTAGGTTAAGTATATGCTTAATAATAACCTCCTCTTCTAAATTAGTTATTATTTGCAAATTAGGTTAGGTATCACATTAAGAGTGTTAGCTACTTAGACATGCTTAAAGTGTTAATTTAGGGACTTTATATGTCTTTATAGCATGTCTTTTGCTTAGTTTTAGGTTGTTTTAGATAGCTTAAACAGCTAAGACAAGGTTAGCTTCATTATAAGTCTTTGCTATATTTATTAGTTAAGGAATTTATGTATTAAGTTTAAAAGTTGCATTAGCATGGGTAAGTGTGCTACTTAGTGCCATATGCTACTTAGTGTACATATACATTATTATTATTACTATTATAAAATATTAACGTACATGTAATTGGGGGTGGAAGCAATATGCGGCAACTCGAAGCGAGGGGAAGCAATATGCAGCAACTTAGAATTCAACCTGCATATGCTCACCGCTACTCCTCACCAAAACCCTTAGCATTCCTGTACATAGTATTTTATATAGTAATTAAGTGTAACTCATTTAATGGAAGAGACTCCTTTATCACAAGCTTGTAAATGGCTATTAGAAAACCCTTCGGAATCTGCAAGCACTGCAAGCTGGATTTTCCACATCCCTAGGTCGACCATACAGTCAAGGCTTAGCTGCCCTAAGAAGCCGGTACGAGGGGGCAAGAATAGGGTGCTTTCTACTGCCCAAACGGAGGCCCTAAAGGCCTGGATTACAGAGCAATACCACCTAGGGCTCAGGGCTAATAGGCATATGGTCTACGGGGCTGTATGCTACCTACAGAGCCCACTGCCCCCACCGTCACAGAGCTGGCTCACTAAATATATACAGAAGGAGCTGCTAGATTTCCATTTTATCACTACAAAGCCTATTGCGCAACAGCGTACAAGAGCTCAAAATGAGCCTTCTATTATTGAGTGGTTTGAAGAGTACACAGCATTAGTACTACAGCATGGTATAAATCCAAAGTTAATCTGGAATATGGACGAAACTGGTTTTAGGATTGGAATTCTAGGGGGTGAGAGGGTTATAGTCCCCCGAGCTATAAAGCACCTCTATACTCTAAGCCCTGAGAATCGTATATCTCTTATAATTATAGAGGCAATATCTGCAGAAGGACAGACAATTCCACCTGTACTTATTGTACCGGGTAAAACCTATATGGCAGCGTGGTACCCTGAA
>KV459490.1:0-23773 GCA_001662645.1 Pseudogymnoascus sp. 03VT05 | reverse complement strand
TTTGTAGAGCTTACTGCTCCACACGACCTAGGAAATCCTAAGCTTCTACTACTCGACTCTCATGTGAGCCATACAAGCCCGGAGTTCATCATTAAGGCTGCAGAAAGCTACATTATAGTACTGGCGTTTCCTAGCCACCTTACCCACGTTTTACAGCCATTAGACGTGGGAGTGTTCCAGCCTTATAAGTACTGGCATAGGCAGGCTGTGCTCCGTGCTATACGGGAAATGGACCCAACCTACAACCTACCCCTATTTATGAGAGATCTCCCATATATGCGGGAGCTGACTTTTAAAGAGGCTACTATACAATCAGCGTTCCAGAAAGCTGGAATCTGGCCTATAAGCTGTAATACAGCCCTTGAGAAGCTACGTACGTACGTAGCTTCTTAGCCTACACCTACGCCTATAGAGCCTACAGAGCCTACCCTACCACGCCCCATTACGCCTATTCCTGACACTTTCCATGGCGTGGGGCAGGGCCTACAGCAGTGGAAGAAGCGGGTTCCGGAGGCCTTTAGTAGCCCCTCACGCCAGAGCTACAGTAACTGGCTTACTGGGGCAGCCAAGGTTCTGGCTGCCGGCCAGCTCTAGGAACTTGACCTACAGGCTGCCCGCCAGCAGGTCAGTAACTCGAAGAAGAAGCGGGGGGGTCGGGGCCAGCTCCAGCGTGGCGGTGAGCTCTGGGTCTCTGAAGCCTACAAGCTTCTGAAGCAGAAAGCCGAGCTCTAGGCCTAGAAGCTCGCTGCAGCCAAAGCCCGGAAGCAGAACCAGGCTGTAAACCAGGCCCGGAAGCAGCTTAAACGGGCAGGAATTGAAGCCTGTAAGGAGGAGCGCCTCTGGAAGAAGAGTGTAGCTCAGCTTACCTAGGCCAGCTACCTAATTCCTCTAGAATTGGCAGACCTAATTACCGACCTAGAAGCTGATTCTGAGAGCCAGTATGAGAGTGCTAGTGAGGGTGGGCGTGGGGATGGGCGTGGAAGTGAGAGTGAGTGGGAATGAAAAGTGATAATTTTGTATTTTGGAAATTTTATGTACTTTTACATACAAATTACTACAGTGGGATACTTACGGTCGCAAATCTGAGTTGCTGCATATTGCTTCCCCTCGCTTCGAGTTGCTGCATATTGCTTCCACCCCTGATTATAGTAAAACTAACAGACAAGTAAAACCAACACTAAGACATGCTAATGCAACAATTATAATAATATTTCCACTACAACGCCTATAATTTAATTAAAACTACTTAGAATCCTCTTCTTTAGATACCTCTTCTATAATCTCATAGGTGCATACATTATGTCTAGTCTCTCTACACTTGCTATAGTGCTATGCACACGTTTCTTCCCTTAGCTTCCAACTACTACTTGCCTTTATTTCCTACTCTACTTACTATACAACATCCCTCTTATCCTATAGATCCTACGCTTCCTGTTAGCTAAGTGATCCTCCTTATTATAGACGTGATTTTCTTACCCTCTAGCATCTACTTAGTACTTCATTTGCCTATTAGAGGTTCTGGTTCTCTGCCTTTAATAATGCTAATTAATGCATTATTTATAATGCACCCTTTATAAACTAGTTAATAGCTGTATAGATTAAGGTTAGAGAGCTATTTTAATAGCATGAAATCTATGTTTTAATAAAGGTAGACTATAACATAGCTTTAATTAGGTTATTTAGTATCTAGGAAACCTAAGGTTAAGCAGTACCTAGGCAGGAGGTTAGAGTGTAGTGTCTGTAACGCTAGGTCTTAAACGTATAAGACTCACAGAGGTTTTGTTGGTTTAACTTAATAGAGGAGGCAGGGGATTAGACATAAAGGCTTTTGTAAAACACGTTACTAGTATATAATAAATACTATATTAAGTTAAGCATAAAGCTCCTATCTAAGAACTAACTATCTACTTATATAGAGGTGTTGTACTAAAGGGAATAGTTGGAATAGCAAACTCCATTGCTATTCCTGCTATTCCTGCTATTCCATCACGTGCTATAGGGAATAGTTGGAATAGCAAACTCTGCTACTATTCCTGCTATTCCTGCTATTCCATCACGTAGGGTTAGGGATGCTATTAGTTCTAGAGACCTATCGCCCTAGGAGCCATCTAGCCAATCACATCCTATCCTAATCCTAGCTATAACACTAGGTCCCTCCCTTAAGGCCTAGTCCTAAGGCCTGTAGCTGACTAAGGGAAACGCTAACTACTTAAGTGGGGTGATGCCCACTACTATCTATAGGGCAGGTTAGGCTGCAACCATGTGTTCCTCTAAACATAACAAAATTAAAGAACGTAAGCTTCTTGCTGACTGAATAACTTACGAAGGGGTCAAAATGCCTTCCTGTTCTTACTGTAAGAAACGAGGTCTTTACTGCCTTGCCTCTACTTCTTCTAAACAATGTAACGAATGTGTTCGCTTAAATTCCTAAAACTGCAACGTCTCTAGGCCTTCTGCCAGCGACTGGCAGTTGCTGTAGAAGGAAGAGGATTACCTTCGTTTAGAAACTCACATGACTCGTGAGGCTATGGCAACAGCTATAGCTTGTCTTAATCGTCTTAAACAACAGTAGGATCTCCTTAAGACCTATAGTGCTAAGATGCTTTGTTATAATCGGGGGTGGAAGCAATATGTGGCAACTTGAAGCGAGGGGAAGCAATATGCAGCAACTCAGATTTGCGACCGTAAGTATCCCACCGTAGTAATTTGTATGTAAAAGTACTTAAAATTTCTAAAATACAAAATTAGCACTTTTCATTCCTGCTCACTCTCACTTCCACGCCCACCCCCACGCCCACCCTCACTGGCACTCTCATACTGGCTCTCAGAATCAGCTTCTGGGTCGGTAATTGGGTCTGCCAATTCCGGAGGAATTGGGTAGCCGGCCTGGGTAAGCTGAGCTACGCTCTTCTTCCGGAGGCGCTCCTCCTTACAGGCTTCAATTCCTGCCCGTTTAAGCTGCTTCTAGGCCTGGTTTACAGCCTGGTTCTGCTTCCGGGCTTTGGCTACAGCGAGCTTCTGGGCCTGGAGCTCGACTTTCTGCTTCAGAAGCTCGTAGGCTTTAGAGACCTAGAGCTCACCGCCACGCTGGAGCTGGCCCCGACCCCCCCGCTTCTTCTTCGAGTTACTAACCTGCTGGCGGGCAGCCTGTAGGTCGAGTTCCTAGAGCTGGCCGGCAGCTAGAACCTTGGCTGCCCCAGTAAGCCAGTTACTATAGCTCTGGCGTGAGGGGCTACTAAAGGCCTCCGGAACCCGCTTCTTCCACTGCTGTAGGCCCTGCCCCACGCCATGGAAAGTGTCAGGAATAGGCGTAATGGGGCGTGGTAGGGTAGGCTCTGTAGGCTCTATAGGCGTAGGTGTAGGCTGAGAAGCTACGTACGTACGTAGCTTCTTAAGGGCTGTATTACAGCTTATAGGCCAGATTCCAGCTTTCTGGAACGCTGATTGTATAGTAGCCTCTTTAAAAGTCAGCTCCCACATATATGGGAGATCTCTCATAAATAGGGGTAGGTTGTAGGTTGGGTCCATTTCCTATATAGCACAGAGCACAGCCTGCCTATGCCAGTACTTATAAGGCTGGAACACTCCTACGTCTAATGGCTGTAAAACGTAGGTAAGGTGGCTAGGAAACGCCAGTACTATAATGTAGCTTTCTGCAGCCTTAATGATGAACTCCGGGCTTGTATGGCTCACATGAGAGTCGAGTAGTAGAAGCTTAGGATTTCCTAGGTCGTGTGGAGCAGTAAGCTCTACAAAGTGCTGTAACCACCGTAGAGCAAGCTGGCTATTAGAATAGCCAGTTTCTGAGAGTAATATCAGCTCGTTGCCACTAAGGTTTTCAGGGTACCACGCTGCCATATGGGTTTTACCCGGTACAATAAGTACAGGTGGAATTGTCTGTCCTTCTGCAGATATTGCCTCTATAATTGTAAGAGATATACGATTCTCAGGGCTTGGAGTATAGAGGTGCTTTATAGCTCAGGGGACTATAACCCTCTCACCCCCTAGAATTCCAATCCTAAAACCAGTTTCGTCCATATTCCAGATTGACTTTGGATTTATACCATGCTGTAGTACTAATGCTGTGTACTCTTCAAACCACTCAATAATAGAAGGCTCATTTTGAGCTCTTGTACGCTGTTGCGCAATAGGCTTTGTAGTGATAAAATGGAAATCTAGCAGCTCCTTCCGTATATATTTAGTGAGCCAGCTCTGTGACAGTGGGGGCAGTGGGCTCCGTAGGTGGCATACAGCCCTGTAGACCATATGCCTATTAGCCCCAAGCCCTAGGTGGTATTGCTCTGTAATCCAGGCCTTTAGGGCCTCCGTTTAGGCAGTAGAAAGCACCCTATTCTTGCCCCCTCGTACCGGCTTCTTAGGGCGGCTAAGCCTTGACTGTATGGTCGACCTAGGGATGTGGAAAATCCGGCTTGCAGTGCTTGCAGATTCCGAAGGGTTTTCTAATAGCCATTTACAAGCTTGTGATAAAGGAGTCTCTTCCATTGAATGAGTTACACTTAATTACTATATAAAATACTATGTACAGGAATGCTGAGGGTTTTGGTGAGGAGTAGCGGTGAGCATATGCAGGTTGAATTCTAAGTTGCCGTATATTGCTTCCCCTCGCTTCGAGTTGCCGCATATTGCTTCCACCCCCGATTATTCCCTATTTCCTAGCTGTATAGTCTTTAGACAGCTCTTTGCTTCTAAGCTTATAACTACCTTTATAGTAGCAATAACTCCCATTACGAAACCTACTTTATTAAAGTTATAGATGTCCTTATCTAAGATGCTGTATTTTACGATAGTGTTTCGTACAAGAGAGAACCACTCTTAAATTATCTTAGGATCGTTGCATTTTGCTTGTTTATAGTTATACCTCTAACTAAACTTTAATTTAATTTCTATATGACGCTTTATAAAGCTAGTAGCCTAGTTTATCCTAACAGGGCTCTTACCTCGTTTAGAGAGTAGAAGGTTGGCCATTTCTTATATAGCTTGTAGCTAGGGTGGAAATCCATGTGAATCTAAGTTAAGAATATACTAAATAAGAGCTGACTCTTTATATAGAGTCAACTTTTGTAAGTTAGGGGTAGAGTTGCGTTAAGAAGTAATACTGTTAAGTTGCGTACGTAGCGACTTAAATGGGACGTCGTACAACATTGCAGCAGCTCGAATACTCTTAATATTACCTTCTTTAAGTGCTTTAATAGCAAGAATAATTCTACCTTCTTGATTAGAGGTTTGGGCTTGTGTTGGTTGTGGCATGTTTACTTTTGTCAAGTTGACGCGTTTTGGTGTTTTAGTGACCAGCTCGCCCGTGTGACCAGCTCGCCCGTGAAATACGTTAGTTCTAGTGCAAGCCAATTTTATTTCCGAACCGTATAAGAGGCTAGACAAGAAGTTAATGAGCGTTTTGCACTGTCATCTACGTAGATATACTCCATAGATTAGAAACACATACACAACAACTCAGATCAGTCCACCTCCACCATCTTCATAAACTCTCGTAAGAAAACTTTAGCCTACCTCTTGAAGCAACCAAGTACACTCGTTCTCTACGGTGACAAAAAAAAGCTAAAATGCCAGTCAGACCACCCTAAATCCTCTGCCTTCAGATTACAACACGGCATATTAGTACTTATCCCCTAACACTGGTCTAACTTCTACATAAATCCTTCAGTTTCATAGCTCTTGGAAGTTCTCGGACTTAATGACTGCGCACTTTGACCTCTCTCGACACATGGGTCCCGCCTGGGCACTCCGCGGGCTGCCAGTTCGGTGTCCGAGTGTCCCCACTATTATCTTCACTCCAACTCATTGGAGAAACCGGCCGCGCTCTACCCCTAGCTACCCCCGAAGAGATCTCACTCTTATCGACGGCAAGATTCCCCAGCGTGAGACCGTACTTCTGTTGCGAGCCGTCGTTCAGCTGGATAGCCGCAAAGCCGCTACCTGTTTTGTGTCGGGACGATCCGAGCCATTTCGTTGGTACGACAGCACCGAAACATGCCGCAACAGAGGAAGGTTGGCACACACGATAGCGAGTTGCTGCTCAACGATGCTCCACATTAGTGGTATCGGCAGGGTGGAGGTGACGTCGTTGAAGTCGATGCTGAGGAGACTCATGACACGGATTATATTAACCGCACTAACGCTATAGGTCGTGGCATAGAAGATTAGCCCGACTGATGCAGAAACCGCTGTGAAAGATTGGAAGATTGGACGTACAAGAGACCTAGGCAGAAGACAAATGTCAAGCCGATTTTCCGTCCCAGAGGGAGCTGCAGCCCCCAGATATACGGCAGCGGTAGGGCCATAACCATGAGGTCCGTCACCATGTTCAGAACGCCAGCCATAACGAAGGCTACATTCCGATTTCCGCACTTCCCCGAAGGAAGGGTTGGATTCCAATTGAACTCAACAGGGCTGCAGAGTAGAAATGACTCAAGCACGATGCTTATTGCCCAAGCCCAAACTATTGCGCCTGTGATGCAAATGGCTATCCTGAAACTGCCCTTGGTTCCAAAGAGCCTGTAGTAGAGCACCATCATGGAGGATTTGACGAGGGCGAGACAGACGCCATAAAGTGCTTGGCATGGGATGATAATCTGTAAACGTGCGACTCTAATTAGAATATGTTTAGTTAAACCATAGGGATATCGTTTTACTCTCACCTTTAGCATGTATTTAATATCTTCAAAGGTTACTTCTGCTGCAGGCATTCCGACGCCTCCCTGAGTGACAGCTGTAAAGCGGGCAAGGTGGTTACTCAATGAATCTAGAGTCCATGGGAAGGCCATACTCGTAATAACCAACGCCGTCGATGCAATAACGAAACACTAGATTTCTATGAGTCGCTGCTCACACGCACGGGATTAAAACACGACTTACTATTGCTGCCATAATGAGATAGTCGTCTAGGCCCAGAGTCAGGTTTCTCATTCTCTTGACATGCGCAACGCCACAGACGCTATGGACACTACTCCGATAACCACCATGATGACGACGATGGACCTGTCATCTTCGACTCACAGGCCGTATTGACCCATTGTGCTGTGTCTGGCGGCCCTAAGGGAACAAGAAACGTCTTATTTCAAGGCCATTTCATATGAGAATAAGCTTTGAGATTTAAAGGGTCGTCAATGATAAGCATGGAGAGGCAGAATAGAGAAAACGATTTAACATTGCAGAGTCTGCTATCCACAGCTCGTGAATTCGGAACTTTGTCCTCATTGCAACATTCCAACATTCCAACAGACTATGAAACGTTAGAATAGACCAGTATTGATTGTAGGTTGATGGGTAAATGCAACTATTGAGATTATTGTGCATAAGCGAGCCCTCACTCCCTGCATCCTAGTTACACTGGTAAAGGAGGGGTACAATGGGGGCCAACAGAATTCCCATTAAACAATACATGCTCAGCTCCTCTTCGCTGCATTTTAATGTAAGCACCATTTCTAGACATTGCTCTGTAAAACTGACTGCTTCTACTATTCTTAAATCAAAGTGTTCGTGGCATCATGGCTCCCATTGATACAGACTCGGCCGCCGGTCTGGAAGATGTCGTCTTCGATTTCGTCGTTGTCGGAGGAACGTCGGGCCTTGTTGTCGCGAACAGAATAACAGGAGACCCCCATATACAGGTTCTCGTGCTGGAGGCTGGCACCAACCGCCTCAATGACCCTCGCGTGATGGTACCTGGACTGGGTATAGCGTCATACAAGGATCCCGACTTTGACTGGAACTTCAGGTCAAGTCCGCAGGTGAGTCTCCGCTTCATCGCGACGTGATGAGGGCCTGCGCTGATGACGGCTCTGTGCACCGTTATAGGAGCAACTCAATGGCCGCCAGTTGCTCGCGTCTCAGGGACGAACTTTGGGCGGTTCGTCGGCCATCAATCTAGGCATGGTGATCTACCCCTCAAAGGTAGGAATGGACGCATGGGAAAAACTTGGAAATCCCGGCTGGGGATGGGATGGCGTGTCGCCCTATATTCGTAAGTTCCACAAGGCAGCGGCGCCATCTAACGAGGTTCGTCAGTTTTTCCAAGGGATGAAATATGATCTCCTAGATCAGGGCAGCGACGGCCCAGTCCAGGTCTCGTTTGGGGATCAATACATGCCGTATCATGGAGCATGGCTCGGGACTTTCAAAGCCTTGGGATACTCACAAGTTGAAGATCCAATCAAGGGCGCTGGAACAGGGCCTTTTGTCAGTCCTGGTGCCGTGGACCCAACTACCCACACTCGGAGCCATGCCGGCGCCGCTTACTTTGGGGACTCAGTACAAGCGCGTCCCAACCTGCGAGTTGTAACTGGAGCGCTGGTGTAGAAACTCATCTTTGAGGGGAGGGACGGTCTCGTTATGGCGACTGCCGTCCAAGTAAGAAAAGACCGTAACACATACAAGATTCCTGTTAAGAAAGAAGTCATTTTAGCTGCGGGAGCAACGCACACTCCCCATATCCTCGAGCTCTCGGGAATTGGAAATGCCGATCTTCTCCGCTCTCATGGCATAGAGTCTATCGTAAATAACCCGGGGGTGGGAGAGAATCTTCAGGATCATGGATTTGTTTCATTTGGATACGAGGTCGCTGATGGGTTGCCCTCTGGCGACATGGCGCGGGACCCTGTGGTCGCGGCTGCGGCCATGGACTCTTATCAAAAAGATGGCTCTGGCCCACTGGGTATGGTGCCACTCGTGTCTGCATTCATGCCCTGCCTAGACTTCCCACCCGACGAACGTGCGCAGCTGCTCCAGATGCTCGAGATCCATAACGGCGGTGAAATCCCTCCCGGTCAGAAGAAGCAGTTTGATGCTCTGCGGCAGATCTTGCAAGATCCAAACGAACCTACGGCTCAGTACATTCTTGCTCCTTTCCAGATTCTGCCTAGAGAAGGGCCCAGCCCCAAGGGAATCTTCGGGCTGGGACACCCTGTCTTCTTCATCACCATTGGCTCTCTCCTCAGTTATCCCTTCTCTCGCGGTTTAGTGCACCTGAAGTCTGATGATCCAATGGGGTCGTCCATGATTGACAGTGGCATTCTCCGCCATTCCGTCGATCTAGAGCTTCAGGCACGCCATTCCATTTGGATGGAAAAGATTGCCGAAACGGAGCCGATGGCTTCGCTTCTCAAGACTGGTGGTGCGCGTCTGCACACTGCGGAGCGGCTTACTGATGTGCCCAAGGCCAAAGAGCTCTCCAAGGAACTGGCGCTGTCCATGTTCCATCTCAGCGGGACGTGCGCAATGTTGCCGCGCGAAGACGGTGGCGTGGTGGACTCGAAACTCAGGGTCTATGGGACTTTGAATGCCAGAGTCGTTGACGCCAGCTTGTTTCCATTGGAGCCGCGGGGGAATATCCAGGCGACGGTATTTGCTGTGGCGGAAAAGGCGGCTGATATCATCAAGCAGAATGCATGACGCCTGTTACCGAGCTACAAGCCGCTGTGGGTATGACGGCCTAGATTTTGAAATTCAATTTGCATAGAACTTGTAGAATCGGTTTAAATAAGATGCAAAGACTGGTATTCTGATATGTAACATTCCCTGGTCACGTTAACCGCCTGCGTTCATTTCACTTACCCCAAAACTACCTTTTAAGGAGGCAATAGTGATAGATCCGGATCTTGGTATTATAATGTGATGCATCGTGTTCCACCGCGATTTGGACAGCTATAGGGAACTAAGTTGTAGATTGAGGATCCTGGGCGCGTTGATACCCAAAGGTTGATCTTGAGGTGAGACGAGGGTGAGCAGAACGACTCAAATTCGTAAAAGTACCGAAGTTTGGCTGTTCTGGTTTACGTACCACTAACGTAGGTTGCTGGCCAATGGTCTAGTCCATTAGCTGACGGCCTCGGCCGCCCATAATGCGAGCATAGGCTCATTCATATTGTCGGTCTCCGCTCAGTCATATCTTACGCATGGGGCAACCGCGGAGATCAAGAGTGTGGAAATAACGAGTGCGGTGCGGATATCGTCCTAGCTCGGCATTTGGGTTACACTCCGCTTTGTGGAGTTGGGCTATGGTTAGATAGTTAGGCGTCTTCGGAAGTTAAGCACAAGAGTAAATCCAAGCTCTAGCAACGGTGTTTTGGGGTAACTGCGGTCACCGCGGTCGGCCGTGGAATCTTACGTAGCACAGTAGATATCTTATAGCTTCGTCGGCTATAAAAAAAAGCACCGTCGCGCAGAAATGCTGTAAATACTACGGACTTCTCATATTTCAATAGTTGCAACGTTTTTCTGCTCTCTAGCAACTAGTTTCAGACTCACTCAGAATGGCAACTCCGAAGATAGCAAAGATCGCGATTGAAGAGGCATCTAATCTTCCGGACATCGATAATAGCAACAATAATTTCACGGCTCCAAATGGTTCTAAAGATCTCGGAGTCCAGCTGGTAGATATCCACGAGCAACGTTTGAAGGGAATGGATGAGAATGGCATATCATATATGATTCTTTCTCTTACAGCCCCGGGACCCCAAGCCGAGACTAATCCGGAGGCTGCCCAGGCCCTGGCGGAACGGGCCAACAACTACCTTGCTGGTGAGATACGAAAAAACCCTGCGCGATTTGGTGGGTTTGCCGCATTGAGCATGCACGATCCAAAATCTTCCGCTCTGGAGGCCAGACGCGCGATTAAAGAACTAGGTTTCCATGGGCTCCTCGTCAACGACTTTTAGTCGACTGGCGCTGATGGAGAGGGAGCAATTTTCTACGATCAACCGGAGTGGGATATATTTTGGGAGGAGGTTCAGGCGCGAGATGTGCCTTTCTATATCCATCCCAGGCTCACAACTCCGGCTGTCACAAAGATGTTTTTGGATGGGAGACCATGGCTGCGAGGAGCCACTTATTTTTTCAGTGTTGGTAGGGTAACACCTTCCCTGGAATAGCAAGGCCGACGTGGTGACTTGAACCCATATAGGAGTTTCGCTCCACATTTTAGGAATCTATGTGAATGGAGTCTTCGATCGCTTTCCCAAGCTACAGGTTATGATCGGACACATGGGTGAAAATTTACCATATCAGTTATGGCGTTTCGACCATCGTATGAGTTATTACGTGCATGAACTATGTGCACCTTATTACAAGTACAGTATCAATTAGCGGAGAGTATGATAACACCAACCGGGCCGAAGTCGGGAAACTCGACTTCGGGACGCAACAATGGTTTAGTTACCAAATAGTATATAAGTTATTGCACGCAGAACTCTAATAGTTCTGTGGCCCTTACGAATAAATAGGAAACCTCTGTGTAGGCTAGTACCGTGCATAATGCACATTTGATGCCCGAAACCTGCGATGTATGATCTCAACTAACATACATATACTAGCTGCCTACTCTGATTCCCTGCACTGTACTGCATTGCCTTGATCCCCTGTTCTGCGTGTTGGTTCGGAGTTATTAACTCCAGAATAATGCCTAAATAGAGCTATCTCCGATTCCCGGTGATAGAGTTTTATCTCCATCCCGAACCGACCCTGCTCTTCCTTGCGTGTGAGGGGCAGCTTTGCTAACTTAATATGAAGGTGCCCACCAAGGTATATTCCATCCCACTACATCGTTTCGATCCGACACCTTCCTGTTCCCAACCGAACGCAATTGTTCGTCCCTCGAGAAAGCCAAGCACCGATTTGCTTTGTTCTGTGACACAAACCTTCAAACCTTACCAACACATCATGGCCGAACCAACTCCATCCACTGAACTGGGCCGTCTGCGCATCCTCTCGCCCACGGCTGGAGTGCGTGTCTCCCCGCTGCAGCTGGGTGCCATGTCGATTGGGGATGCCTGGGCCGGCGGCATGGGTTCCATGGACAAGGACGCATCATTCAAGCTCCTCGACGCCTTCTACGAGGCTGGTGGCAATTTCATCGATACTGCCAATGTGTACCAGAACGAGCAATCTGAACTGTGGATTGGCGAGTGGATTCATGCCCGCAAGAACCGCGACGCGCTGGTCCTGGCCACGAAGTTCGGCATGGATTATCGCAGCCATGCCCTGGGAAAAGGCCCACAGTCGGCTAATTTCGCTGGGAATTCCCGCCGCAGCATTCATGTCGGTGTTCGCGACTCGCTGAAGAAGCTTCAGACGGACTATATCGGTGTGTTTCGAGTGACTTTCATCCATCCCCATGTCAGAACGTTCGTGTAGCAGCTGCTGCTTACTTTCATCCCCCGTCAGATATATACTATGTTCACTACTGGGACTTCACCGCTTCTATCAAGGAACTCATGGATTCTCTGCACATTCTCGTCGAGCAAGGCAAGGTGCTATATCTCGGGGCATCTGACACGCCCGCCTGGATTGTTGCTGCAGCCAATACTTACGCCACCGATCACGGAAAGACGCCTTTTAGCATCTATCAGGGACGCTGGAATGTAATGGTCCGAGATTTTGAGCGTGACATCATCCCTATGGCCCGCCAATTTGGAATGGCGCTTGCACCGTGATTATCCAAACCTCACCTTAACAAGATACTTGAAGCTAATACAAACTCAAAATAGATGGGATGTTCTTGGTGGAGGCAAGTTCAAGACTAGTGCCGAGCTTGAGAGACGCAAGAATGCGGGAGAGAGCTTGCGCAGCTTTGCTGGACGACCTCCTCACCAAACCGAGGACGAGGTCAAGATGAGCGAAGCTCTAGCCAAAGTGGCCTCAGAGCACGGCATCGACTCCGTAACTGCGATTGCGCTGGCATATGTTATGTCCAAGGCGGCCAACGTCTTTCCTGTCGTCGGCGGGCGCAAGGTCGAGCACTTGCAGGACAATATCAAGGCGCTGAGCATCAAGCTTACCGAAGAGCAAATCGAGTATCTCGATAACGTCAAGCCTTTCAATCTTGGTTTCCCACACAACTTCGTCCCCTTAGATCCGAATGTCACTGGACATTCTTTCCTGATTGGGAGGACGAACGCAATGAAGTTTCCGAATGCCCACAAGCCCACATCTTTGTAGAAGGCCCCGATGATTGGCTATTGGGGGCTCACCAACGGTGAAATACGATGAGGGTTTTAGGTGAGGGTTTCAGAACCCTACATCAGCTCCTTATGGGGATGATTGAACTTACGGGAGGATTGAAAGAAATATCTACCTATCTCAGGCCCGTTACTACGAGCATACAATTGTAGACTCCAACATGGAAACCTAGATTTAGTGACACCCCACTTTCCTTCCGTTTCATCAGTTCGTTGCCTAAGCCAAAAATCAATAATAGATTCTTCCCTAATTAAAACATCCGCTGCGTTGCTGAGATGAATAAAATGAGTGGCTATGAATTATTCGGTGAACAGATACTAGTGCATTATTCTCTAGCAGTCTGCTAGTAGATGGAGTACGAAATAATCTTGTGCAGCACGCTCTCATTAATGCCAGTCCGTAGTCGCTTGTCGAAATTTTGACTCACTCGCCCTTGGTCCGCTACATCCCAACATCTTCTTCCATGGCACCAAGATCGGTGGAGTTAGCGGCGACATTGAGTAATTGCTAATACCTGGCGAAGACGCCTATGAAGACATTTGCGGCGGCATGTTTTGCTTGGCCTTTTTGTCCGAGTACACCTAAAGTGCTTGACAACATAGTAAAGAAATCCAGATGCAGGCTTCGTTCAAGCGCCGTGTTGTGGATATTCTAGGTTCCTACACATTGCTGGAAACGATAGTTGACACTCCTCGACAGTCATGACCTCCAACGTTTTATTCTAACAACGTCAGTGGATGTTATAAAAATGATGAGTGCCCATTGCTTACGCTCAGAACCATAGTGCTTTGCACCATACCACCAATAGGAATGGGGGCATTCTTTAACACGAGTTAGATCTAGCTCATATTCTGCTGCTGCCTCCTGAACTTCAGCCTAACGCATTACAATTTCTTCCAACACCCTGTGAGCGCTCTAACAGCCTCTGCGAGACATCGAAATGATTTGCTTAGCACCCTGCTATGCCATGTAAATTGCCAAACTGCCGCAAAGACCCCACATATCACCGACAGCGAGCTATGACAGCTCAACTCACTAAACACGAAGCCCCTATCTAAAGAATAACTTAGCTACTTATACGGAGGCGGAGGCGGAGGCGTCGTGCTAAAGGATGACTATGAGATGAGAGATCCGCTGTTGTTAGAGGTGGATTGGTGGTTCGATCGTCAGCAAAACGAGATTCAGCTAGTAAGGCTAAGAGATCCCGATCCTGCAGGAGGTAGCTTTCAGCGATTACGTTACAGAATTGTGCGTAACCATACCCAGGGTTAGCAATTCGAATATAAACTTAAATACTAGGCTATATTCATATTCATGAATAAAAATTATACACGTATTCATATTCATGAATAACGTACTTGCATAGCGAACAGACCACCATAGCGAGTGGACCACTTTTCCTTTCATCTACTACTTCCTACCATTAACGCGACTTTTCTTAACGAACTATAATGGAATCTTCTTCAATTGAATGTCGTATAATCCTTGCCCTTAAAGCACTTGAAAACGACCAAAATCTTACTTGCTAAGCTGCAGCAAAGATCTATGAAGTCCCTTATACAACAATTTTATAATGACATAATGGTAAGAAGTCACAACGCGATATCTCTACTAACTCTAGAAAATTAACTAATCTTAAGAAATCTGTGATTCTTCAACGTATACTTAACCTAGACTCATGAGGATTTCAGCCCTAGTAAAGCCATATTTAAGAAATGGCTAATTATCTTTATATAGACCATAACGTGTCACGCGTTAGACTACAATAGGTAGAGAACTTTATTAAGCACTACCCTAAGCTTACTATAGCTTTTTAACGTTAAATTAACTACTAGAGGGCTAAATGCAAAGATCCTAATGTTGTACAAGCCTAGTTTACGCTTGTGTAGAATGTTATTGCTAAGTATAGCATCTAAGAGGCAGATATCTACAACTTTAACAAGACTGGGTTTTTAATAGGCATGCTCTTAAGCGTAAAGGTGGTTATAAGCTCTAAACGACATAGCAAGCCTTATATAAAGCAGCTAGGCAATTAAGAATAGGTTATAGTAATCTAGGGTATATGTACAACTAGCTAGGCAGTACCTCTATACATAGTTGTTAAAGGTAAATATCACCTCCTATCTATAACGCTAGGTCCTAAACTATAGGACTTATAGAGGTTTTGTTAGTTTAACTTAACAGAGGAGGCAGGGGATTAGACACAAAGGCTTTCGTAAAACACGTTACTAGTATATAACAAATACTATATTAAGTTGAGCACGAAGCTCCTATCTAAGAACTAACTATCTACTTATATAGAGGCGTCGTGCTAAAGGGAATAGTTAGAATAGCAAACTCCATTGCTATTCCTGCTATTCCTGCTATTCCATCACGTGCTACAAGGAATAGTTAGAATAGCAAACTCTGTTGCTATTCCTACTATTCTATTACGTGGGGTTAGGGATGCTATTAGTTCCTAAGACCTATCATCCTAGGAGCCGTTTAGCCAATTACACCCTATCCTAATCCTAGCTGTAACACTGTAGCAACAGCTATAGCTTGTCTTAATCGTCTTAAACAACAGCAGGATCTCCTTAAGACCTATAGTGCTAAGATGCTTTATTATAGTCTAAAGACCCTTAACGAACTAGAAGAGATAGAGGAACGTAAGCATTATGAAGCTAAAGCTCACGCTCACCTCATTAGTCCTTCTGTAACTAACCCTAGGAGCGCTGTCCCTAAGCCCAACTACCTATTAGCCCTCTCTCCTAGTTTCTTTAAACGTTAGGGTGTTAACAGTGGAACTCTACTAGCAACTCTAGGCAGCTAAGGCTTCCCCTTAACTCCCATGAGTTGTCTATAGGTTCGTAACCTTTCCATTTTATTAAAAACTCTTCCTAGCGTCCTGCTAACCTTCTGTCTAGGATTGCCTTAACCTTATATTTAATGATCTCATTCTTAGGTTAGAGTTTAGTGTCTGTTGCAATTAGGGTGCTTCCTCTTGCTAGTTCTAATAATGAGACATGAAACACTAGGTGGAGTCTAGAGTTCTTAGGTAGCTGTAGTCTATAATTAACTAAGCTGACTTTATTTAATATCTTAAATGGTCCTAATTTCTTAAAGTCTAACTTTATGCTTAGTCGTTTCATTTTAATGTGTTTTTAGAGTAGGTATACTTTATCCCCCTCCTTAAAGGCAGGTTCTATACTACACTTCTTGTTTACGTATATAGTAGATTGTTCATTTAAGAATTAGATGTCCGTTAGTTGTTTATAGAATGATTATAGTTGTTCCACTATAATCTAGGCCTGTTCTACTCTTGCTTTATCTAGTCTTAGCTGTCTATATGCTTCTAGCTAGTAGCTGTAGTTAGCAAAGAATAGTGAGACTTTCGTTGCTTCTGCCATCATACTGTTATATGTGAATTGTACAATGGGTAAAATCTAGACCTAGTTATCCTGTTAATAGTTAACATAACTCTATAGGTACTATTTAAGGGTCTAATTTAGTCTTTCTATTTAACTGTCTGTCTAGGGGTAAAAAGCTGTTAATAGCTTATAGTTTGTTCCTAACAGAGCCATTAATGATTTCTAGAATTTTAAGGTAAAGAGCTTGTCTCTATCTAAGATTATTTCTTCTAGTATCCTATAATCAACTAATATGACTTAAATGAAGGTGTATGTAAGCGCTTTAGCATTGCTAGCCTCTAGGTATAGTATGAATTTTCTATACTTTATAAGTCTTTCTATAATAACGAGGATAGAGTTATATTCTACTCCTGTTAACAGATCTTTAGAGAGCAGCAGCTTGACTATAAAGTCTAAAGCTATTAATTTCTATGCTCCCTTAGGTACTAGTGTTGACTTAAGTTGTCTATAAGGCAAGTGCCTATTAGATTTTAACTTGCTGCAAATGTTACACTCTCTAACCACTGTTTCTACTTGCCTCCTTATACCTAGGAAGTAGTAGTGTCTAGTAATTCGTTTAAAGGTTTATGTTATTCCCTAATGGCCATATACTAGTAGCAAGTGTTGTTCTTACACTAGTAGGCATCTCATTTACCTTAGGACATACACTAATCCTTTATATTAAATCAGTCCCTATTCATTAATAGCAAAGTTGCTGTTAACTTTGTTTAGGACTCACTTTACGCATTTGTCTGTTACATAAGCTTTCTTAAGTCTCTTTTTAAGCTCTATGTCCTTAACAATTAATATTATTACTAGTAGCTTGTTGTACTATATTCCTGCATCTGTTTTCTTTAATATTACTCTAGGTCTTTCTTGTTTTAGGCTAATGTAGTCAGTCCTTCTACTAAGAGCATCTGCTCTTACGTTCTCTAAGCCCTTATGATATGTTATTATGAAGTTGTAGGCTATAAGTGTCTCTGCCTAACAGACTTGTCTGCAGTTTAACACCTTAGTTGTAGTAAAGTATATAAGGTTCTTATGATCTGTCTATACCTACATAGGGTAGGTGGATCCCTTAAGATATACTTGCTATTACTTAAAAGCAACAACAATAGCCAGTAGCTCCTTGTTGTGGATGTTATAGTTAAGTTCTATAGGTAATAGTTTTCTAGAGTAGTATGCAATTGGTTTAAACTTACTGTTCTCATCTAGTTGATTTAGACATGCTCTAATCATAAAATTAGAAGAATCCGTTTTAAGGATGATCTTCTTTATAGGGTTAAATGTAGCAAGGATAGGTGCCTCTATAAACTTCTTCTTAAGTTCCTAGAAGGCAACCTCTGCTTTGTCTGTCTATTTGAACATAAGATCCTTCTAAGTAAGCTCTATAAGTTAGCTGAGCTACCTTAGAATATCCTGTAATAAACCTTTAGTAGAAGTTGGCAAAGCCTAAGAAGGCCTACACTTCTTTAACTATAGTTGGTGTTAGCTATTCTAACACTACTATAACCTTTGCTTAGTCTATCTTAATGCTGTGCGTTCTAATAATGTAGCCTAAGAACTTAACTTAGCTCTTATAGAACTTGCATTTCTCTAGTTTAAGGAGTAAACCGTACTCCTTTAGTTTCTTTAGGACGAGTTTAACATATTTGACGTGTTCTTCTTTGCTCATTAAATAAACTAGGACGTTGTCTAAGTAGACAATAACGAAAATGTCTAAATACTTATACAAAGCATCATTTATTAGTTGTTGCATAGATACAGGTGCGTTTGTTAGCCTAAAGGGCATAACTTAATATTTAAATAGGCTATAGCAGGTGCAGAATGCTGTTTTCCACTCTTCCCTAGCCTTAATTTAGATTAGGTTGTATGCGCCTTATAGATCTAGCTTACTAAATATCTTTGCTCCTTAAAACCTATTATATAGCTTGTTAATTAAAGGCAGGGCATACCTGTCCTTTACTATAATATTGTTTAATGCTTAATAGTCTACACATAACTATAAGGAACTGTCTTTCTTTAGTACAAATAGTACTAGACTTCCTACTAGTGATGTAGAGGGTTTAATGAATCCTTTTGCTAGGTTGTCATTAATGTACTCCTTTAGTACCTTCAGCTCTTTTTCTAATAGCTAGTATATTAGTCTAAACAGTAGACTCTTGTCTTTCTCTAAGGGTATCTTGTGATCCTATAGTTAGTGCTTAGGAAGCGCCTTGTCTTTTAGGCCTTCCTAGAATAGCTTGCTGTATTCCTTATACTCTACTAGTATACTCATTAGTAAGGATGCCTAGGCTAGGTCATTAGACTTAGTAGAGGTTGCACACACCTCACGTTAGTCCTAGGAGGTCCTCCTCCCTTGTTACGTTGTGTCTGTTCTTTCACATGTATAGTAGTTTAAGCTAATATCTTCCTATACCTAGTTGATGTATTATAAGGACACAGGGCACTGTATTATAAGTAGTTGCATATGGGAGTGCGAGTTGGATATAAGTTGGTGTAATCCTATAGGTCTACTACAAAGGATACAAAAAAGATAAAGGGGGAGCTTACAGCTTCCTACCCCTTAAATATCTGTATTAGGTCTAACTCGGCTAATTGCCTTTATGCCTAACAGTGACGTTACAACTAGTCTGTAACACCCCTAACCCTAGTCCCTTAAATGTTGTGGTAAGGGGGCATCCCTGCACTACCTGCAACTACCCTAAGTAAGGAGGCATCCTTACACTACCCCCCTCCTTTAGAGGGTGCTTTGTCTATAAAGCGCGTGTGTAAGCTATGTTAGGTGAGTTCGTGTATAGCGTAAGGCGAATTAAGTCCAAGAGGATTGCAAACGCTAGATTCTGCTTGTTTAATTGTGAAATTGTATAGTAGGGGCCTACATTAATGGTGAAAGGAATCCAACTCCTTAGGCGTAGAATTGTTAAAGGGTGAGGGTGTGCTAACCTAATTCAGACGGCTTTATTATAAGCTAGAATATGAAATCAAGGTTTGCCTACTTCCTGTTGTTTTCTTTACAACAACAACAACAAACCCCCCCCCCTAAGACTAGTAACTGCCCCCCCCTAGGCGTAGAGAAGGATACTAATTGATTGTTTTTAGATACTAAAACTCATTCAGATGATTTAGTAGGTTGAGGAACTGCGCTGGTGCAGTAGTAATAACTTAGGCTGGGCTAACAGGAATCGTAGATTCCTAATTTCAAAAATGCCAGTTCCTATGCCCTCTAGGGCCCTTGCAGATTCCTTCTGTGTCTTATGCGTCTGCTGCCTTCGGGCAATCTCTCGTGGGGCTGCAGCCCATACTTGCGTCTAGTCCCTAACCAGCTCAAAGTGCAGTTACTGCACTTCGCAGCATTCTCTGTGTGTTCTAGTGGGTTTCCTGTTACTTTTCAGTTTTGGGTTTAGGTTTGTTTGGTGTTGACTTTGTGGGAATAGCTGCCCTGGTTCCTTAGGCCTGAGTTTGCTGCCCTCATCGCTGCTAAAGCGGCCACCCCCCTCCTTAACGCTAACGTCGTCGCCGCGCTGTCTGCGGACAGAACAGGAGAGCGTCCTGGCTCTCCTAGGGGAGTTGGTGGCTGCTGTAGGCAAACTGCCCACTACTGCCACTCCTGTGGCCGTCCCGACTCAGGGTGGTAGGCGGAAGGAGGGGGATGAGGAGGAGGAGGATGGGGGTGTTAGGGCGGCCTACAGGGCCTAGGTGGAGGAAGACCCTGTGTTAGAGGGGACTCAGGTCTAGTCTTTTGCGTAGGGTCACTTTAACCCTTCGTCTCTTATAGTAGTAGCTGCTTGTTGCA
This sequence comes from Pseudogymnoascus sp. 03VT05, assembly GCA_001662645.1. NCBI lineage: Eukaryota > Fungi > Ascomycota > Leotiomycetes > Thelebolales > Thelebolaceae > Pseudogymnoascus > Pseudogymnoascus sp. 03VT05. The sequence continues at coordinate 3,595 of KV459490.1, read as the reverse complement.
ACGCTAGGGAGACGTTTAGGAAGGGTGGCCTCTATAAGGGCTATGACGCTAAGGGTGCCCTGACTTAGAGGGTATTTAGTTTAGTGTTGTAGGTAGCAACGACGCTCTTTTTCCTACTTTGCCATGCCCGTGCCTCTTGTGATTGTAGCTTAGCTTGCCCGTTTCCTATCCTATAACCCATCTAGGTAGATCATTCTGCAGACCTAGGAGGTTGGGGTATTCTGTGTGGAACTCTTGGATTTTGTAAGGAGAGTTCTTAAAGTTCGTTGCAGGGTACCATTCTAGGTCCAGATTGTATCTAACCTAGCTAACCTAATATTAAAGTTGCTTCTGTTAGAGCCTCACAGCAAGGATCCGTTCAACTTCCCATTCCTTAAGGCTGTCTATGACTTTGCTGCTAGGTTTAGGAGATTCTTGTCTAGGTAGGGGGTTACTTAGAGCCTTAATAAGGACATCTAGTGAGAACACATTATGTATTTGAGAACCTGTAGGCAGTTCTAATTAAAACGCATGTCTGATCCGTTCTAGCACTATATAGGGTCTAATCCATTGTTAGGCTAACTTGCAGCTATAGCAAGAGTTCCTTAGGTTTTTCGTTAATAGGTATACTCTATTACCTACATCCTAGTTAATGGCCCTTTAGCGTCAATTCACATGCTTAGACATTTCTTCCTATGCCTTTGCTATGTTCTCCTTTGCGTGAGCCTATGTAGTGTGCATTTAGTTAGCAACTACTTTAGCTTCTTCTTAGTTTAGGGTTTCCTAGGGGTTAGTGCTCTTAGGGGTGTTCTAATCCTAACTTATATGCAGATCTGTTCCGTATTTAAGTCGGTAGGGGGTCATTCTAATGGATGCGTGGGGTAATGTCATTTGCATGCAGTCTATAATAGGGAGGAGCTCACTCTAATTATCCTAGTAGTAGGATACAAATGGCCTTAGTCTCTAATTAATATACTAGTTTATGATTTCTGTCTGCCTATTAGTCTGCTTATAATAAGCTGTTAACAGCTTAATCTTAACGCTAATGATCTAGTAGAACTCATGCCAAAAGGACAACACAAATTAGGGTCTGTAGTTACTAATAATTAATACTAGGGTGTGTCTGAATTAATATATCCATTTAATGAACAGTTGCGCCATTTGCTGCGCATTTGTAGTCTTATAACACAGTATGGTTACTAAACTCTTCCTAAGTTAGTCTATAAACACCAAGATGCTATCATAACCATGCTTGTCCTTTAGGAACTCCTTAAAGTCTATGGTTAGGTGTTGCATTAGGTAGTCGGGTACTAGTAGGGGGTGTAGGAATCCCTGTTGCTTTGTGACATTAGTGTGCAAAAGGCAGCATGTTGCGCAGTTGTGTATGTACTAGAGGCAATCCGCTTCCATTCCGATCTAGTGATATTTTAGAGCAAGCAACTAATAGGTCTTCCTGCCACTTGGATGCGCTACTAATACTTAGTCGTGCGCCTCTTAGATCAGTTTCGTACACAAATTAGTATAGCGTTTCACACATAGGCGGCCTTTGTATAATAGGAGCTGGTCATTCATTACAAAGCTGTCTAGTAGGGGTTGTTTCACACGTGTCTTAGTAAACGACCTCTAATTGTCTACACATAGTGCTTTAATTAAGTTGAACGGCACCTGCACTCTTAGGGTGTCTATTGCATTAATTAATGCTATGTAGTTGTTAGCCAACTCAGCACTAATTTAGGGGTGTAGACAGGCTAGGCTGAGTAGCACCCTTATACAACTGTCTAACTTGACTTTCTGTTGCATTACGAGGTCTTGGTCTCTTCAGCTTAGAATATCAGCCTTCTGGTTATTCTTACCTACTGTATACATAATGTGAAAGTTGAAGTCAGATAGTAGCTCTATCCACTAAACCTGCTTTGCTGTAAGAACCTTAGTAGACATGAAATATTCTAGTGAACAGTGGTCTGTATAGACGTCGACTCAGTGGCTTACTAACGCCAACTCAGGTCTCCATTTTTAGAAGGCTTTTACGATTGCAAACAGTTCCTTATTGTAGATCTCCTAGTTAATCTCATGCCTAGATAAGACGTGACTGTAGAAGCTTATGGGGTACCATAGCTTGTTAGGGTGCTCCTGGCTAAGGACACCAGCTACAACTCCGTTAGAGGAGTCGGTTTCCAGCTTCGTAGGCAATTTAGGGTTGAAGTGGTGCAGCGCCTGCACTGCTAGTAGTTGTCGTCGCAGCTCCTTAAATGCATTCTCACATTCCTTAGTCCACTGAAACGGTTCTAAGGGGCTTATGATGGTCGTAAGGGGCTTTGCTATCTTTCTGAAGTTGCGTATAAACTAGCAGTAGAATCTGCAGAAACCTAGATAGGACTTCACACTAGTAACAGTGGTTAGTTGAATCTAATTACAAAGTGGTTCGATTTTGTTAGGATCTGCTTCCACACTAGAAGTAGTCAGTATGTAACCTAAGTATTTCGTCTAGGTAACGTGAAACTTACATTTCTTAAGGTCAGCTTGCAGTCCAGCTTCGCAGAGCCTCTAAAGGACTCTATGTACGTGCCCTATGTGTTCTGTAGGGTCCTTAGAGTATATGAGAATGTTGTTAAGGTAAGCTGTATAGAAATCGTCTAAGTATGACATTAGAACGTCATTTATGTACCTCTAGTAGGTTACAGGACCGTTAGTTAGTCTAAACGGCAGCACTTTACACTTGTAAGACCTATAGTGAGTCTGGAAGGTAGTATACTCTTTAGAGTTGGGGTGCATTCATATGTAATGAAAGGCTTGCCTAATATCTAGCTTTGTGAAGATCTTAGCTTTTAACACTTAGCTGAGCAATTCGTTAATGCGTAGTATAGGGTACAGATCATTACAGGTAAGGCCGTTTAACTTGTAGTAGTTGATACAGAACCTCAATTTACTGTCCGCTTTCTTAATAAAGAGTATAGGGGACGCAAAGGGGCTATTGCTGTTAACAATGAAGCCTTTCTCTAGGTTCTCTAACAGGTATTGCTTAGTAGCCTTAAGCTCTTTAGTGCCTTGCTGGTAGAGCAGTGAGAAGGCGTTTAGCAACAGCGCCTTAAGCTGTATCTTATGATCATATATATAGTGTAGGGGGATCTTATTAGATTCGGACTTAGAGAACACATCAGTGTACTTTTAGTGCAGATGCGGGAGCTTCTCCTAGATGAGTGATATTGTCTCGTCATCCTCTTTTAATTCTTTGTCTTAAATGATCTAATCTATCTTGTATATACTAGTCTAGAAGAACTTAGAGTCGTTTCGCATCATCTTATAGTAGAATGCGTTTGCACCTATTTTGCAGATTTGGACTAGCGTGAAGCTTAGTACAGACTTCGCTAGTGGTAAGGAAGGTTCCTCTAGGATCTAAGGTAGACTTAGGGTCGTTCTAGTAGTCTCTTTGTAGTCTGAAGTTATCACTTTCATTTCCATTAAGCGCCCGCCTACGCAGCGTCTATCTTCATGGTGGATTGCAGCATCCCTACAATTCACATCCAACTAGTGTGCTAGATGTTAAATGGACGTTTCGCACAAGTGGTAGGGCAAGGTGAGTTCCTTGCTCTAGTAAGGAGTAGGCAGGTACTCCTTT